>PVJA010012889.1:0-50784 GCA_004027025.1 Myocastor coypus
AAAAAAAAAAAAAAAAAAGAGTAATTGGTGCACTGGGCTGGGAAGATAGCTTAGTAGTCTAAGGGCCTACCTGGCAAGTGCAAGAACCTGAGTTCGATCTCCAGTACTGCATGCCATGCCAGCCCTGGAAGCCTGGGTGCCACATGCTGGCCATTGAAACTGGGTGTGGTGATGCATGCCAGCAAGCCCAGTGCTGAGTAGGCTGAGATAAGAGGATCACTATGAGTCTTAGCTGTGTAGTGAGACCCTGTACCAAATAAATAAAATTTTAAAAACAGTAATCAGTGCACAAACTTGACCCATTAAACCCCATAAGTCATTCAGGTTTCTCCAGTTTTCCTAACATCCCTTCTGTGTCCAGGATGCCCCTTGACAGCCTATCCTCACATCTCCTGCAGCCCTGCTAACCTGTGTTGGCCTCTCAGACCTCCCTCATCTTTAATGACCTTGGCAGGTATGAAGAGCATTGGTTAGGGCTTTGGCACAATGTCCCCTCAGGAACCTGCCTCCTGGCCATCCTGAGTCCTGTATTTTAGGGAGCAGATGCCAGGAGAAACACCTGCTCATTATAGCACCTTGAGTCCAGGCTGTCAACCCCTGTGCCATTGGTGTGGTCCTCAGGCATCGAGGTGAGGCCGACTTTGTCAGGCTTCTCCTCGTATAGCGACTCTTTCCCCTCTTTGCAACTCTTTCTCCTTTTTTTTTTTTTTTTTTTTTTTTTCTTTTTGTAGAACCAGGGATTGAACTCAGGCCCTTGCACTTGCCAGGCAAGTGCTTATTCTACTGAGCTATCTCCCCTCTCCTCTCTTTTTCTACGGTGGTTCTGTCACTTTTTCTAATCTGTTGTGCACATTATTAAATAAGCTCTTTAAAGACCAACAAGGTGCAGTGTTCTTCTGCTGCCTGTTCTGCTCTTGTCCCCTGGTGCAGGTGACCTGTCACAGTCTCTTGGATCCCTGGGATGACAATTTTTGCCCCCTGCTTCAGCTTTGCTACTGACCAAGGATCGCTGTGGGACCCAACCCCTGGTTCTGATTGTGATCTGGTAGTCTCGCAAGTTCAGCAATCTTGGAAGCTCCTGGGCCAGTCCCTAAGTCCAGGTAGCCCACTGGAAAACCAGTCTCTCGCTGTCAAAGATAAAATGCCCAGGAATGGGCTTCTTGCCAGCCTTTACTCTCCCACATCCATCAGTTGTCTCTAAATGCCTGAGGAAGGGCCAGCAAGATGGCTCAGCAGTCTAAAGCGCCTGCTTAGGCAAGCTTTGGCAACTAAGGGGACCTCGGTACAATTCCTGGCACCACATGTTGCGCCAGCCCCACCCCTAGGGCAGGCTGAGCCAGCCATAATTTAAATAAATAAATAAATAAATAAATAAATAAATAAATAAATAAATGCCTGGAGAGTTCCTTCTCTTCTGGCCTGCTCCACTCTTTCTCCCTGATGTACTCTAGAGGTCTCCTTAAGGAGTTGGACTTTCAGGACTAAAACAGGCCATTGGTTACCCTACAAGTAGTGTCTCTTCTTCTGTCCAGCTTCTCTCCAGAAAGGCTTGATGACTGCTGCAGGGCTGTTCTTAAATCTCTGCTTCGGTCTCTTCTGCTTGACTCCAAATCAACTTCAGGATGAAATCTGCCCACAGCCAGGCATGCAACTCTTCCTCCTCTGCCTTCCCTGATGGGTGGAGGGCAGCTCGCACCAAATGCCACCTGGAAAGACAGCTTTGGACAGACAGGTGGCGCCTCCACGTCTTTGGACATTTCTCTGCTGAAATTGTATTGGTTCCACAAGGCTGCTGTCGCAAGCTGCCGTAAGCCAGGTGGTTCAGAACCACAGAGAGGGATAGTCTCCCTGCTCTGCAGGCTGGAAAGCCCAGGTCAGGGTGTCATGGGGCTGCTTCCTCCCCGGGTAGCTTTGCTCTGTGCTCTCGCCCTGACTCCTGGAGGTGTGGGCAGTCCTTGATGTCCCTTGACTTAAATTCCAGGCTTTTGATTACCTTCCAATGCCTGCCTATCATCCATGGCATTCTCTCAGTCTGTGTCCCTGTGCTTTCTACCCATTCTCCAGGGATGCTAGGGATTAGGGTTAGGGTCCATCCTAAATCTAAGATGGCCTTGTCACAGGGTCCTTAACTTAGGATACCTGCAAAGACCCCATTTTCTCCTTTTTCTGAGGTCTGGGTGGATATGAATTTGTAGGTGACATTATCTAACCCACTACAGAAATCCCAGGGGCTACACTATTGGGGAAACTGGGGTGAGTTGGGGTGGCCCAGAAGACCCAGTTGCTGTTTGCAAGATGGTGTTCCTGCAGCAGACTCCAAGAGAGGAATGGTTCAGGAGCATCTAGAGCTTGGGGTCACACTTGAAAGGGTAACAGCAAGCAAAAGAGAAGCCAGCTGCCCCCAGTTCTGAGGACACCTGTCTATCCTGGAGAGTACTGGAGGTGGGGTGCTCCCTCAGGCTGTCTTGAGTTAGAGACCATTGGGGCCTTTACACCCCAACCTTATAAAATGTGCACTGCCCTGGAGGGTGTGCCCTTGGCTGAGGCTGCTCTACCAGTGGCACTCACTAAGAGCCAGCTCAGAAAGCAGCTGAACTGGGAAAGAAGCCCTTTCTTCCCAGTGAGATTCCCACTGGTGGCACCATGGGGAGTGGAGGGGACATTTTTCCTCTTTATGGCCTTGGCTTATCTGAGCAAATCAGTGTGTTGTTCTCCTTGCTTTCTGCTGCCCACTGGACTCATGCCCACGCCCACTAGGCTGAGGCCACACCTACTCTGGTCCCTGGTCATGGCCACCCCACCAGGCCCTCCAGGCTTACTGTCATGGTCAGTGGCCATAATGCCAAAGCAAACCTACACACCAGCAGGAGGTCCTGGCATCTTGGCAGATTAGGTCTTCTGAGAAGCCTAGGGCTTGCCATTGGATGGACCAAGGAAGCAGCCCCAGCCATCTTCTGGTCCTTGCTGGTGCCCTGTCTACTCCTGGTGTGTGTCCCAGAGACACAGGAAAGATCTGGCTGGATCACCTGGCAGCAGGATCCTCTCTCCTTCCTTCCCCTGGGCTAAATGGCCTTGGGTGACATTGCTCTTGTGGGTGAGGATAGGCCCTGAGCCTGGGGAACTTCTGAACTAGCTCCTTCAGGGGCCGTGCAGCCAGGATGCAGCCTAGTGGTTTCTGCCTTCCTGTCTCTCCCTTCACAAGCTCCACAGCTCTTGGTCAGGCTACCCAGGCAAATCTCTCTATCTGAGAGTGATGCCTCTGCAGACACCTTGTCCTCACTGGGACCAGCTGCCCCTGGAGCCCAGGCCAGAGCCTTCCCGGGACTCTACACACCCTCAGCATGTTTTATTTGTTTGCTTGTTTTGAGCTCAAGCTGGCCTTGAACTCCTGGGCTCCAGTAATCTTCCTGCTTCAGCTACCCCAGTAGCTGGCATGGTAGGTGTGTGCCACTGTGCTCACCCATTCTGCCCACAGTGTGGCAATTCTGGAGAAGCAGGACCAGCTCTCAAGGCTAGTGCCTTGCTTCAAACTGGTCTGTCTGTGCTCGGCAGCCAATGGTTTCCTGTGGGCTTTGGGGCAGGGACTGAAGGCCTTGGGATATCTTCAGCTGGGTCTGATTGCCCAAGGACACCAGATTTTTGGTAGATTATAGCCCTGCTGAGTGACAGTCCTCAGCTCAGGCCATCTTCACCCCTTCTGGGAGGGGAATAAAAATAGATGGGGTGACCTCAGAGGCCAGCCCTGTCTCTTCCATCCTCAGCCTCCCTGGAGCCCTGCTGCCAGATTAGGCCTTTCCAGGAGCTCAGGGGACAGAACAAGAGTGTCCCTTCCATGCCAGCCCTGCCTGCCCTAGCCCCCCTGTGAGCAGCTATGTGGTACCGGCAAGGGGCCATGCCATTCCAAAAGTTGTCAAAGCAGGGGTGGGGCCCATGGCTGCAGAGCCGGGTGAGTTAAAGGATGGAGGAGGTGGGCACCGAGAACCTGGCTGAGTCAGTGCAGAGTTGGGGACCACACCTTAGGATCCCCAGGTCAGCGATGCTGGGACTGCCTTATTACAGTCACGATGGTGTTATTGATTCTGTTCTACACAGAACGGCCCAGCAGGCGATGACTCCTGCCACACATTAAGCACAGACTCCATGTCTGGGCCTGGCTGTTGCTCTTTTTTCACACTGCCTTTTGCTTAGCCAGGCCTGAGACTTCAGGGTTTTTAATCGCACCATAGTAGGGCAGGTGCGGAGGGTTCGCAGAGGGCCATAACTAGCCTGAACTCACTCACTGGAATGGCAAAGCTCTCTCTAAACCTTGAGTTATAGCATCTGTCACTATCTCTGCTGGCCTCTGTGCCCACGTGAGCCCCCCATCCAGTGATGTCCCTGTTCCCCTGGGCTCAGGACACAGCAGAAGCCTGCCGGGTGTCCTTGTTCCCTGCCCCCAGCTGAGCCTGGCCGGCAATGTGCTAATGGAAGGAGGATGCTAACTGTGGTTCCTTGTTCGTGGTCACAGCCCAGGCTTGTGCAGTTGAGGCTGAGTGGAAGCTACATGGGTGGTAAGCAGTGCCAGGCCCTGGCCTTTGCATCCATGCCTGGGGTCTCTGGTTTAGAGACAGATCCTTGAGGTGAAGTTCCCAGAGCAGCCAGGCTACCCTCAGCCTCCCATCCTGAGCCTATGCCCAAGAGGCTGGGCCCCTGACACACTTGCTCTTGGCTGACTTCCCCAAGGTCAGGCCACCTACGAGGGAGGAGTGCCACTGCTCTTGGATCCTCACCCTATGTGCTCAGGCCTCCCTTGCTCAGCCCCATGCCCACTTTGATGGCCTCCATGGCCAGGAATAACTAAGTGACTCACTGCTGGCAGCCATGACCCTACTCTCACGACACTTTCTCTTACAAGGCTGTGCCTGCCTTTGGCAGCAGAAGGTGACACTCAAGACCACTGTACATTTTTATACATGCATCCGTCCACCACGCTTTTATGAAGCCAGCTCCTCTGCACGTGTGTGTGTGTGTGTGTGTGTGTGTGTGTGTGAGCATGCATGTATGTATGTATGTGTGTGATTGTTTAGGTGAGTGGCAGGGGAGGCCACAGTGAAAAGTGACCTTGGACAAGATCCAGGAGAGGCCAGGTGAGGTACATCCAGAGAAGCAGAGGTGGGGACCAAGGCAGGAGCCTGGAGGCTGAAATGGGCACTGGGGGTGAGCATGAGGGGCCCTGGAAGGAAGGCTGTAGTGCTGGGGAAGAGAAAGAGCTGGGGCGGATGGCAGAGGGCCTTATGCCCTTGACAGGCTCCGGCCTTCTCTCTGGCTATGCTTGGAGCCCTGGGCAGGGACAGAGCAGGTCAGGACAGGGCAGAGGAGCAGCTCAGGATGGTTAAGAGCTTGCTAGTTACCTGGAGTGCCAAGCCTTATGCCAGCTTTCTGGCAGACTGTCCTGAGCCAGCCCCACCATGCGGCTGGTCCTAGAGGGTCACAAGTCACGGTGCCAGGTCTGCTGCTGGGGCAACACCATCAGAGCAGGCCAGAATTCCAGAGTAACCTTCCTCCTTGGGAACGAAGGAGGGGTGCCAAGCCTGCCTAGTGGAATAATTACCAGCCAGAGTGGGATTCCTGGCCAGCCTGCTCACCACACCCGCTGTGTCCACCCCCGTGCCTGTCCACCCTGCCAGCTTAGCTGCATTCCTTCCCCAGGAAGAAACTGACCTCGGGCTGCCAGAAGCCCCTATGTGAGTCACCAGTCTGCCTGCCTCAGGGAGGGGCTGGTCCAGTGCTTGGGTGCAGGGCGGCAGCATCTCTTGGAACTTTGGACGGATCCTGCCCCCTGGCTGGTTGTGCTGAGAAGAAAAACACAGGCTCCTTCCCTCAAAGGTATTGCTAATGCGGGATGCATTTCCTTTTCTTCTTTTTATTACATTTACCTGTGTCTATATTTTTTCTATATAATGTTGAAATCAGAGCATACTTACCAATTCATAACATCAGGAATATTTCCCTGTGAGACTGAAGATATTTTACAGCTTTCCTGAGGTACAACTGACAGAGCACAAATTCTCTGCCATTGACAGTATACAATTCAGTGGTTTTCAGTAAATTTTAAGTTGTGCAACACCACTGTAATCTAATTTCAGAGAAGTTTCAGTGTCCCTGAAAGAAATCCCATACCCGTCAGCTATGATGCCTCATCCCAGGAAAACCACTCCTGTGGATTTGCATGTTTTGAGTATTGTATTTCATGCCGATGGTTCTGCACAAAGGTCTTTAGGGACCTTACTATTTTTTTTTTTTTTTTGAAATCCTATCTTAATTGGATATGCCATGTGTCCATATGAGATATCCTGATTGTTTTGGAAAGTGGACCCCACTGTGAGGCCTGAAGGTGGGGTGGTAAAGGCTGGGATGGAGTCTAGAGGGCCCTCCTCAGCCTTGTACAGCACATGTCTGTGCCACTACTTGTTCGTCACTGAAGAACAGACTCTGTCTTCATTACTAACAAGGGTTTCCTAGTGTGATTGGCGGGGGCTTGTCAGGTGTCAGATGGTGGCCACAGACCAGGGCTGCTTCTCCTCAGCAGACTGCACTTGAGAACCTCCTCTTCCAGATCTCTGCAGATGCAACTGAGACATCTTTCCTGGTGGGAGACTGTCCCTCAAGAGGGAGGATGGGGGGGTCTTAGAAAGAACCACTGAGGATGGCTTAAAAGAGGTGAGTGATGTGCTTAGCAGAAGGATTGATTGCTCAAGCATGGGTAAACCCGGACAAAATCTGAATCAGGTCATAAAAGGAACAGGAATTTCCAAAATATTCTCAGTCATGGTCAATCATTAAAGCCACCATGGATTGTCCCCAAAGGCCAGCTCACTGGGGGTTCTGTGGATGAAGAGGATTGCCAGGGGTGAGGCCAATCCAGGGACTTTGGGAGCCTGCCTTAGTTTCTCCTTATCCATCAGGGCTGGGAATTATAGCTGTGGGCACCAGCTAAAGATTATTCGTTTCTTTGGGAGGGGCAGTTCTTGGCATTCTTGGAGTTTTTGTCTTGTAAAATGCTTAGCATGGCCCCAACACACCCTGGCAAGCATGTGCCTGGGCTCTGCTGGTGGGTGGAGTACACATGGGTACACCTGCAGAGACACACACAGACACAGACAAAGACACACACAGACACACACACACATACACACACACACACACACACACACACACACACACACACACAGAGGCACAGCGACACCTATAGCTAGGGCTCCTGTCCCCTGTAACAGCAGTGATGCAATTCCCCCAGTATACCTGGTTTCCCTGACAATCTTATTTTTCCAATTTCCCATGGGGCCTCTGGTGGCCAGCAAGGTGCTCTGCATGTGGTGTGAATTGCAACAGATGAAGCCTGGAGTTGGCCCTTCCATAAAGGGTCGCTGAGGGGGCCCAGAGGGCTGCCTGGCTTGCCAGACTCGCCCTGCTGGCTCTGGCCAGACTCTGCAATGGGGATCAGAGTTCACCTGATGCACAGTGGGTATCAGGTTGCCTTCTTTCCCGAAAAGGCAGAAGATCCATTTCTCCTGAGGGTGTCCAAGATGTCTCCTGTCTGCCTCTGCCTCTGTTCCTTATCAGGCAGGTGCCTGCATGGCTTGAATTCCTCCCAGCCCGCACCTTGCAGGCCTCATGCCCTAGGGCTCAGCCCAGCCAAGGTGTGTGGTAAGTGGACATTCTAGGGTAAACCCAGGGACATTCAGGGCTGTCCCTTTCTACAACCTTGGGTGCTGGGGAGAGAGGCAAACTTGGGGTGCACATTATCTCTGTCTGAGGTGGCTGGCTTTTCCTCAATATCCCTTTTTACAGTCAGAGTCACACCTGCCTGAGATGCCCTAGCGCCTTTCCTTTTGAGAGTTACAAGAACTATTCTGAATTCTACAGTGCTTTCGGAGGAATTTGTATTTTATCACAGCAAGATCATGACAACCAAGGGTGCAGAACAAGTTTCTGATGAATGAAGAATCACAGACCTTCACCCAGCACCTGTGGACATGGGGCTCCTGGAGCTTTGCAGAACACAAAGTCAGGGACCACCACAGAGAGAGTCCCCAGGGAGAGGACCTCTCCTGAAGGCTGTGCCAGCCCCAGGCCAGCTCTGTGGAGACGGGAGCTCAGGTCTGCATCTGATTATGGAGGAGGTGCCTGTCCTCGGCTCCAGCGTGTGTGCAGCTTCCCTGCTTATGCCCACTGCTGCCTGGTACCCTGTCATGAAAGCTTCCATCCTGGAGTCCAGGGACCCAGGGGCCTGGCTCCACCCTCCTCTTGCAGCTGTCCCTGCTCCAGGGGAAGTGAAACAGGCAAGGCCCTGTGGAACAGGTCTGGCTGCACCTGACAGCCTGTCCACAAATGCCACAGCACAGCCCTCCCTGCTGACCTCTGCACACCTTTCCCCGGCCCGATGCCAGGCCTTACTCACCATGGGCACTGCCAGGACTTCTCCTGGACACTGGGCGGGGCTATGACTCTCGGCCCTGTGCCCAGTCAAGCTGTACCCAGGGCAGGCACTACTCCCTGTGAGGGAGCTGGCTCTTTACTGCTGAGAGGTACAGCCCAGAGATGGAGCAGTCCATGCAGGCTCACTAGGGATGACAACTGAGTACCAGCAGGGACGGGGCGTTGAGCAGACAGAGGGGTTCCATTCCAGCTCTACATCTCCTTAGCAAAGCCTGCATGAGCTACTCTATTGCTTCGTTTCCCAGGGTCGCTTGGAAAAGGCCCCTTCCCATCTTAGGCCTTTGTAGGACAGGGCATGTAGAGTCACCTTTGCTTTCTACCCTGAGAACAGACTCACTCAGTGCTTAATGGGCCCTGGAGGGTTGCAAGGTGCACAGGTCTGTGTGTGCCGGGTAATGTCAGCCCCCAGCAGATTCCCACAGCCCTCACTGTAGCCTAGGTTCCTAGCCCTGGTGTATGTGTGTGTGTGTTTTGTGTGTGTGTATGTGGTGTGCACATGAGCGAGCACACACAGGAATGTCTCCACTAGCAGCCCCGAGGTCACCCAGCAACTTGCTGCCCCAGGCCCTTTGGGCCCTGAGAATTGAGGGGTAGGGATACTTGTGGCTGAGGGACAGGGTGAGGAAGGTGATGGGAAGCACAAGGCTTCCAGGGGTCACCCCCTCCCTGGAGTCTCCAGTTATTTTGGCTGAACCTGAATGGCAGTACGGAGCCATCAAAGGAAGCTTATGGAGTGAGGAGCAAGGGGGAGTAGTTGCTTGCTGGCATCCTGATAACTTCCTTTTCTTTTGGGGAAATAGAGGCAGGGAGGTCTGCAGCCTTCTCCCTGGACAGGGGTTGCAGGTAGGAGTGTGGGTAGTGTCACAAATCAAAGACTCTTGGCTAAGGACAGGGGTGTGTGGTCGTGAGTCATACAAGGTGAGGGAATCAGGATGCCTGCACTGACATCCAACTCCGAGTGGGTCCCTATGGGGACTGGGGAAGCAGCTGAGACCTTTCTTTTTTGGTACCTGGGGGCTGATCACCCCTAGAGCTCGAGCTGGGGGCTGCTAGCTCACATTTGTACCCTAACTGCCCCGCGCAGGGGGTGGGGGTTAGGGAGACATTGGCCCCTCGAGGCACCGCCAGTTGTAGCGGATGGGCATTCTGACTAAAACCTATAGGACTTCTTTCTCCTTGAGTACTAAATCTAGGGGTGTGGCTTAAGAACTCAGAGAAATATCCCAGCTGAACTCTGGAGGAAAGGGGAAATTTGGGCAGCTCCAGGGAGAAACACAGCTTTGCTCTCTCTTGGGCCCCATGGGTTCCAGCTGGGCAACACCCATCCACTGCAGGCTGGGCTTGATGTCCTCCTCAGGACCCAGAGAGGAAAGAGGAGAGGTGTCAGCTCAGACTTAACAGTGGGGACCTTGGTGATGGCCATACTTCTGCTTCTCTGCAAACTGAAGGACACCCCTTGTCCCCCAGTAGGTGCTTGAGGCTGACAGTGACACTGTAGCAGGCCCACCCTGGGAGGCGCTGGCTGGCTGGCTGGCTTTGGTTTCCTTGCCTGTAGCTCGGACACAGTACTACCCACACGAGGGTTGTCTGAGTGTGGTAACTGTCCCTGGGAGCGTTGGGGCCTTGTAGCTGCCCGTGCCCTGGGAGTTGGGGTTGAGTATGACACCAGACAAGGATGCTGGCGGGTGTGGGGTGGGGCAGGGTTACTACTTTCTAGCTAGAGACCTGGAGCAGTTCCTTAGCCTCCCAAAGCTGCATTTCCTCCTTCTGGAAGATGGGGGCAAGCGTGCCGCTTCGCGGACCTGACCGGGTCTTAATGCCCACCCTCCCTTTTCCAGACTACGCTGCTGGGCATTCTTCCCTTCGGCCTCCTTCGTCTCCCACTCCAGCCTGCTTGTCTCTGTCCCTTTCACTCTCAGCATCTTTTCTCTGCCACCTACACTCAGGGGCCCTGCTGGCCCCCAGCTCGCCCCCAGCACCCAGGGCCACCATCCTGCTGCCCAGGGGCCGGATGGCTGTGCTGACATCGCGGGGCGTTTATCCACTGCTCCTCGCCTAACGCAAATTTCATCCTCATTCTCTCTGAATCAATTTACTTTTATTGCCTCAGCTGCTCAAAAGCAATTTTTCAAGAACAAAAAGGTCAGCACGTCCAAGACTAATCAATTCTCAGAGAGCTCCTGCCGCCGCCAGGGGAGCCAGGGACATGGCCCCCCTTCCCGACAGCCCCCTCCCACCAGCCCCATCACTTTTATTGCTTCATGATGCCTGTCATTAGCGGTGTGTTTGAGACGCCCCACGGTGTTCTTACAACATAAAACCTGGGCGACTTGCTGTGGGGGGGGGCACTGGGCACATTCACAGCCACTCGCCAGCTCCTGGCAGGCTGCGGAGAGGAACAGCTGCGTGGATGGAAGGGCAGGCAGGGTGGGCAGCGACCAGCCACTGTGTAAAGCTTGACACCGAAGGATACCCCAGAGGAACTGGGCCCTGGGTCCCAGCAGTCTCCCCTACATGGCCTGGGGTATCTTCAGCTTGGTGCCGCCTCTAGGAATCTCCTCATGAGGCTGCCCTGATTCCTATTTCTGGGGGGCAGAGTACACCTTCCAGGGATCTCTCAACCTTGCTGCCCACTGGGATGCCAGGCTCTGCCAAGTCTGCCTGATTCCACAGATAGGGGCACTGAGGAGCAGCAGAGGGGCAGTGGAGCCTTGGACCAGTTAGGCAAGCAGCCTAAAGTCACGTGGATGGCTGTGCCTGCGGGGAAGCAGGTCACTTTCCCAGACTGGCTCTCCCACCATCCCTGTGTCAAGTCATCCTCACCTCCAACTCCCACATCACCGAGAGCTAAAAAGTTAAAAGACTCCCAGGGCAGGCACCCTACTTAGTCCTCAACCACCTTGGGGTGTTCTTATGTCCATTTCACAGGCAAGGAAACTGAGGCAGCAGGTGATCAGGTCCACATGGCTGCAACCTGCATGTCTGTTCTTTGCTATTTCTTCTCTTTAAAAATACCTCAGGGGGAGGGGCCTGGCAGGATGGCTCAGTGGTCTAAATCCCCTGCTTAGGAAAGCTTGGGCGGCTTCAGGGACTGAGGTTTGATCCCTGGCACCACATGCTGCACCAGCCCTGCCCTCGGGGCAGGCTGAGCCGGCCATAAAAATGAGTGAATAAACAAACAAAGGTTCTGAAACAAGAAATAAATAAATAAATAAAATTCAAAACAAAACAAAACAAAATACCTCAGGGGGAAAAAAATTAAAATGCCTCAGGATGAAGAGTCCAGAACAGCAAAGCTGTAGCTTGCCACTGGGATTGCAGATTGGTGGGGGCGGGGTGGGAGGTGGGGCAAGGGAGAAGCTGCTAGGTGGGACAGCCGCCCTTCTAGGGAGATGAGAACAGCGTAACTAGCCAGAGGTGACAGTGGTATGGCTTTGTGACTGCACTGAGTGCCACAAGGCTGTGCTCTTTACAACTGTGAGTTTCACTTCAAGTAGGTGAAATGAAAAACACAGCCAAACCAAAAAACCCAAATAGCTTAGGATGTCCTACCACCTGTTTGGCAAGAAGTTTGTAGTCGGCTAGCTCTGGTGTCCTTGTAGAGGCAGCTGGGCTGCAGGCTGCTGTCTTAAGGTAGCATGACTAGCAGAAGAAGGGTGACGGCTCCTGGGAGTGCTTGGCTGTCCCCACCAGCACTGGGGACCTCTCCCGGCCACTTCCTGAGCATGCGTGCCATTAAGCATCTGCCTGATCACCTCTTTAAGGACTGGGCAGACCCCTGAGGTGCTCCATGTGCCTGGCCAGTCCTATGGCTTCTGGGCTCCATCTCTGATCTTGAGGGGTGAGGAGCTCACCCACTTTGAGCTCCGCGTGGCTGCCTGGGCCCTTGAGTCTCCTCTGCCTCCAGCCGCATTTCCAGGTCTGCACTGAGCTCTGCAGACCTCTGCATTCTGCTTCAGGGTTTTAGGGCTTCTGAGTTGATCTGCTGAGCAGGGTCTCCAGACCCTCCAGCTCCACACAGCTCCCAGAGCTTCCCAGAGTTCTTGCTCAAATGATTCCCTGGGAGCTTCTGAGAGCTCTAGATCAGAGGGCAATCCTTGTCCCTGTCCCAGGGTAGGCAACTGCTTGCTCCCAGAAACCCTGTGGTTTCTGAGAGTCTCAGTGTCCCTGGTCAGCCTGAGGCTGCTTTCTGCCTCCAGGACACTGACCACAGAGCCTCTGTGAGCAGGGCCCAGGGCTTCTCCAGAGTCTGTGAGTGGACTGCCCAGAGAGGAGGAGCCACCAGTTCCCTCTTACAGGACACCTGTGTTTTTAGGCCATCTCTGTCCTAGGTGTGGTGCTCTTTGTTATCATTATTTTTTAAATCAGGGATCGAACCTGGAACCTTCACACTGAGCTACTTCTCCAGCTAGCCTTTGTTTATTTATATTGTTTTATTTTATTTTGAGACAGGGTCTCACTAAGTCAGTAAGTTGAAAAGTTACAACCCTCCTGCCTCAGCCTCCCAGTGTCCAGGGAATTTCCATTGCTCACTACCACACTAGAAGAACAGGTTCCATCTAACCCCAATCAGCAAAGGGGCACAAAGAGGCAGGCCCCAGGAAGGGGCAACAGCAATGTCCATGTACCTGGCCAGTGGCCAGCAGCTGTCCCACCAGCACCCTGGCTTCTGTTCTCTGGACTCAGCCGGCTTCCCTGCCCTGCCCTGACCTTGGGACCCTTGCCAAGTCCCTCTGACTGCAGCAGCAACCGCTGAAAGTTCTAAGAAATTCCACCCTGGGGCTTTCTTGGGAACCTGGGTGAGGCAGGAAGTCCCCCAGGTCTGAGGGGCCCCAGAGGCCTGCGGTAGCCATGGTAGGGGGCAGGGGTGCTGACCAGTAGGCCAGGCTGGCAGCTGTGGCTTGATGACCCCACCACCTCAACTGGGCTATCCAGGTGGGCCGGGCTCCTGACAACCTTCCCTGTTTATAGAGCAAGCCCCGCATCGCAGAGGGTCACAGAGCCAACCCCACTGTGGTGTAGGGTCCCTGCCCCTGGCTGCAGATGGTCTTCAGGTCACTATCGCAGCCCTTTCGCATTCAACCCTAGCTCACTTCAGCCCTTCTGGCCTGGCACGCACAGGAGGTAAGAGTTTCCAACCTAATTTGTTCACTTAAAATTGAATAAAAATAAACATGGGTGACTTGACCTATAAATATAGATTTTCAAATCCTGGCAGTCTGCAGTGCTGTCCGCAGTGAGCTGTGTAGGACGACGTTCTAAGCTTTCCCTGGATGGCTCCCCGTGGCAGCTTCTGATGTCCTCTCCCCGGTCACCCTCCCTCCACCCCCATTGCGCTTCAGCTCTAGGTCTGCACTGCCACCTGAACAGACCAATCACAATGGGATCCATTATAATTCCAAAGTGATCAAATTTTGAAAAAGGGGTGGGGGTATGTGTGTGTGCGTGCAGGACTCTCTACACCCAGGGGAACAGGACAATCAGCTATTGTGGTGTTAGACGCTCCCCACGTGATAAAGAGCCAGTCTGGGAAGGCTGCCTCCCTGTTGGTTGCGAAAGGCTGGAAAGCTCAAGGCCAGGCGGGTCCAGAGCTATGCTCAGGGACTGGTCCCTGCAGAGTGGCCTGGGGGGCCCTGATCAGACAGGAGCAGGCCAGGTTCCCTGTGTCCATCTTCTGAGGGCACTAGCTCAGGGAGCCCTGCCTCATCCCTCATGTCCTGGGGTTTTGGGGGCCAAGCTGGCCCTCTTGTGTCTAATGTACCTACTGCTTGATGAGGGCGCAATGCTCCCCTGAGTGTTCTGGTGGGAGGTATCACCCTCCTTTCCTTGTATGGGCAAAGAAACTGAGACCCGGAGATGAGAGCTGGCTGTAGGTGTGAACTCAGGGTTGTGGGCCTGGGCATCACTGTGGCCTGCTGCTCCCACTTATCCTGTGAGCAATGCCCTGGGGTGAGGGTTTTGCAGGGAGGGGTAAGCTATGTGTCCTTA
The DNA here is from genome assembly GCA_004027025.1 of Myocastor coypus. Taxonomy (NCBI): domain Eukaryota; kingdom Metazoa; phylum Chordata; class Mammalia; order Rodentia; family Myocastoridae; genus Myocastor; species Myocastor coypus. The sequence continues at coordinate 14,467 of PVJA010012889.1, forward strand.
CTCAAGGCATTAGGGGACCCAAGTCACTAAGGGGACCATGCTGCCACCTTCCCCGACACTTGGTCTTTTCCTGGAAGCTGCCTTTGCTCTGGTATCTGGGGCCCAAGTTGGCTTGTTTTCCTCAGGGTCATCTGTCCTTGGATCCATCTGCCCTGATGTGGATTGAAATAAATAGCTGGGACCTCAGGCAGCTCCTCTAACCACTCCGCCTCAGTTTCCTAATTGAGAAATTGGGAGGAAGAATAGTTGAGAGTGCTTGGCTATGTCCCTACCCACGCCCCTCACCGTGTACTCCCATGGCCCCAAAGCTCAGCGCCCCCATCCGCAGCTGATGCTCTTGGCATCTTGGGGATCGCTTTCCAGGACTGGCTGGAGAGTCCCATTCCTTCTTCTGCCAGCACTGGCAACCAGCAAGGCCCATGCCAGGTGCCTGGCTCTTCCCAGCAGAGATGGCCACGTGCTGGGAACAGGTGGTAGCTGAGGCCCCCCAGCCAAATGCAATAGATGCCACATCTGTGGGCCCAAGGGCCTCGGATCTTGACATCCCTGCTTAGGGATGGGCTGTTTGGGGCAGGGAGGGCACAGCTACCTTTCTGTCAGCACTGTGGCACCCTGTCTACAGCCCTTGTCAGCCTCAGACTATCCTCAGGTCTCTTTCCAGGGTGGAGGCTTTGGTTTAGAATCTGCTGCCAGGGACATGGCCCCTTCCTGAGGCAGTGTCCCTCCCCATCCATCCCACATCCTTCCTGAAGGCCCAGAGGTATCCCCTTCCTAGCCATCACCTCCTTCAGCCTAATTAAGCCACAGTCACTAGCTTCAATGCCTCTTTCCCATGGCTGAAACATAAAAATAAACAATGAAAGATACAAAGTCCTGTGACATGTTGTGGAGACCCCCATTCTGCATGGCCTGGGTATGGGGCACATCTGACAATACCCAAAGGGCTTCTGCCTTAGGGCCTCTCACCCCCCAGGGCAGGGGCCCTGGGTCAGAGACAGTACACCTGGCCATGGGGAGCCTAAGGGTCATAGTCCACACAGGGGCACAGGCTCGGGCACCCCACCATACTCCTTGCACCCTACCTGTGTTCACAGCTCAGCACAGTCAGGGCCTGACCCAGAGCTGGAGTCCTTTCCTCTGCTGCTGGCCATATTCAGGCTGAGTTTCCACAGCTGAGACACCATAGCATGTCCCCAACTCTGTCCTCCCATTTGCTCATGTGAGGAGCTGTCCAGGAACTACCAGTGATGGTGTCGCTATCACCATGTCCTGCCAGCACCAATCACTCGCCAGGGGACAGTCAGTCACCTGAGCGTTCAGTGGGGAACCATGGAGAGAGGGCTGTGGGTGACTCGGCTTTGTGTGGATCAGAGATGAGAGTGTCTTCTTTCTTTCTTTCTTTCTTTCTTTCTTTCTTTCTTTCTTTCTTTCTTTCTTTCTTTCTTTCTCTCTCTCTCTTTTTTTTTTTTTTTGGTTTACAGTGACTCTAGCAGGGGGTGGCAGCAGTGGGCACTGGGCCCTTGGTTGGTCCCCACCTCACAGCTGCCTGACTTGAGGCTCAGAGGAGCAGGTGACTTGCTGAGGGGTCATAATGTGACAGATGTTTCGATCAGAGCCCAAGGACAAGGTGCCAGGAGCAGCCACAGGGACGCGGGCAGCCTCAGATTCTGCTCCTATGCAAAGGTTTCTCCGGCCCCTCACCCGCCCTGCTGACCTGCGGAGCGGCCTCCGAGCTCAGGTCTAATCTTATCAGCCCATCGGCCCTCCTCTAGGCCCCTTTTATGGTCTGTGTACATGAACATGTGTCCATATTGGTGGCGACGTTCCTACATTCAGACAATATTTGCTGAGTATCCAGGAGGGGCCTGGTTTATTAATTTATTATCCAGCAGCCACCTGAGATGCTGCTGCAGGCCAGGCCCCAGGCTGGGGGGTGGAGACACAGGCCAGGCAGACCCCACAGACATGCTGCCATAATGGTGTATGGGCATGGAGTGGGCACTACTTGACACTGCACTGTCCATGGCAACACACTCAGAGAAGACACTGGGTGTGCAGTTCCAGGCACCGTGGGGAGCTCAGGGTTCAAGTGCAGGCCTCCTTCCTCCAGGGTGTTACCCCTTCAGCCTCCCTCCCCAGAAGTTTAGAAAGGGCAGGCATGATACCCAAGGCCACCAGTAGCTCCAGCCCCCGTGGCCAGCCCCTCTCCACTGGTGAGTATGAGGCAGAGTGGGCAGCCACTGGTGACATAGCTATCCCTCTTGCAGTGGGCTGCAGACTGCAGCCATCATCCCACCATGGGGTACTTGGTAATTCTTCCACTTGGACAGTCAGCAGTGCCCTGCCCTCCTCAGCTGTGTCACCCAGAGCTGAAGAGTCTGGTGCAGGCTCAGCTCCACTCAGAGGACTCTGCTCAAGACGGGCACATGTGGCTCTCAGCCTGGAGGAGGGGGGTTCTGTTCTGGTCACCGAAGGCACTACAGAGGGGTCTTGACTCCATCCCCCCAATATGGGGAGAGGGGAATCCTGGTACCTAGTGCTCTTTGGATGACTGAGGGTCCCTTTTCAGTGATTCTGCAGAAGGGGGCACAACATGTGTGTGTGTGTGTGTGTGTGTGTGTGTGTGTGTGTGTGTGTCTAAGAGAGAGAGACAGAGAGAGAGAAGAGGGCTTTATAAAGGGGCCTGGAACCTTGGCAGGCAGAGATACACTGGCTAGTATTGGCTCTAGGGGCCAGGACAGGGAAGGGTGAGTGGGCAGGCCCTGAAAGGCTGGAGTCAAAAGGTCCCACCATGCCCTGGTACTACACTGAGTGGGTGAGGGGCAGCTGAGAACTTTCCCTGGGAACCTGGGGCAGAGCAGGAGGCCCACATCCTCTTGGGGCTCTTCCTGTGGCAGAGCTGCTGGCTCGTGCAGCGTTCTTGTCACTGGACTCCCCCAACTTCCACCAGCTATTGATATTACTGGCTATTGATATTTATCCGGAGGATGCCGGGTATGACTAGATTGGTGGCCCCCTCCCCACTTGCATGGGAGTCATGTGCGCAGTGGCTCCAAGCCGCAGTGTCTGCTGATTGGTGGATACCAAAGTTATCCGTCACACTGACTGTGAGATGGAGTGGAGTGACCACAGAGCCCCACACTGAAAGGAGGACTGGTGTGAGCAGAGCTGGCCTTGCCATGCTGAAATGGAAATCAGCCCAGGATAGTTTCTGAGCCTGCAGGTGCCCACCTGCACCTCCCCCCACCCTCCTGGCATAGGGACCCCATCTTCTGTGGACATGAGAACTGCAGTGGGCCAGGGGCTGCACACACCTATACCTTCGCTCCTCTTGCTTTGCAGAGCATGAGCAAGTAAGGGTGTTGCTTGATCCTACACCAGTTTGTGTTTTGGCCTAGACAGTGAGGCCAGCATTCTGGAGTACATGGGGAAAGGTAGAGCAATAGAGTACTTTAAAAAATTTTTACAAGTCTATTTACCTACTTACTTACTTGGTGCTGGGTCTTGCTATGAAACTCAGACTTGTAGTGATCCTACTGTTTCAGCCTCCCCAGCGCTGGGATTATAGGAGTGTGCTGGCATAGCACATAGTATTGGGGATGAAACTTGGGTCCTTGAGCTTGCCAGGCAGGCACTTAAGCCACTGAACTATCTCCCTGGTCCCCTGGAGCACTTTTGTGTGGGATGTCCCTTCTACTAGAGATCATGGGAGGCTGGCAGCACCCCACACACAAACAGGCCTTGCTCTGGTCAGTCTCTATTATAGATGGGACCCTGGCCTGGTGGCTGTACCCTGGTCACCAAGAATTGGAAGTCCTGCTCAGACCAAATCTATAGCATCCTAGAGGGGGTGAGCAGCCATCCGGTGGCCACCATGTGTGCAGGAGGACAGGGCCCACTGACGAGGAGGCTGCAGGCAGGAAGTAGGAGGACCTTCTTTTCCTGGCCAGGCCTCCGTGTCCTTGCAGACACCTGTGGCTGGCTCCTGCTCCAGCCTCCTTATCTGCCCACCCACATCCTACCCTAGAGCCACACAGGCAGCTTGCTCAGAAGTGTCCAGCCTCCCCTGTGCAGCCAGAAGCTCCACTACCATGCTGTCGCAGGACAGCTGGTGCCACGTCCTGAAAGGTCACTTCTGCTTGCTCACCGGGTGCAGGTCGCCCTGAGCTTGTCAAGCAGAAAGACAAAGAATGGGAAGTCTCCTCTAAAGTAATCATTCCATAGAAGTCGGGCATCTGTCAGGAAGGCAAGAGAGCACAGGTTCTCAGGAAAGGAGAGTGTGGGCCTCTGAATACCTACTTCCACTTTGCCACATGTGGAGGTGGTGGGCACAAGAGCAAAGTGTGGGGGGTGGGGGGGAGGCTGGGCTCCTGGGGACTGCCTGCGAGTTGTCACTGCAGGTGACCCATTTGCTGCCCACCCTCCGAGACTCCAGTTCCTTGTGGATTTTTGTCTCAGTCTGTTGATTTTTTGGTAGACTGTGATCTCCTTTCACAGAGGGGCACCAAGGACTGAAGAACCTTAGCAGTATCTATTCCCTCCTCAGGATGAGGCCCACACCGAGCCCCAGCATTCTAGAAGGGACAGGAATGGTATCTCCTAACAGCCCAGCAGCAACTCCCTCAGCCAGTAGCACCTCATCCTGGGTTTCCCACCCTCAGAGAAGCAGCGAACAGCTAGCTGGAACCCACTCCGTAGCTTATAAATGCCTGGCATTGATTACCCAGCAGGCTTTACAGTGAGGCCCATCCCTATTTTGAAGCTTCTCACCTTGGTGTCACTCTCAGAACCCTCTGCCTATCCCCCTGACGCTGGCCACTGTGCTCTAGGGAGCCCAAGCAGAGCTCTGAGCGCCTTTCCTGACAGGACTTCCCTGTTGCCATAGTATGTTGTTAGGTTTAAAAACTGCTAGGTCACGTGCTCACTTCCCTCAGAGTTGTAGCCATTAGGACAATTGGTGTCATTTTCCAATGCATTTATTCACGGTCAGGAAGCAGCGACCTTTATCAGAAAATTTGTGTCTTGGCCTTGGCCATTGCCAGTGTGTGTGTGTGTGTGTGTGTGGGGGGGTGCTTTGTTGCTTGTGGAGCTGGCCATCATTCCCAGCCTGTGGCACTGCACCCCTTCCCATTATCCTAAGTTAAGTTTCTAGATAGGGATCAGAATATTTGGAAGCCTGGTCCTTTTCTGCTCAGGGTTGAAGAGCTGACAGTACCTGGCCGTTGAGGCAGACTTACTCCTATTCAGGGACTGAGGGCTCTTGTGTGAGTGACATGCCACTTAGCCAGGAGTCCAGGGCCTGACCACTCTCCTGAGACATGGAGGACATGGGTGGGCAGGGGCTGATGCCGTGAGAGGGCTGAAATCTGAAGGTCATATGCAAGGTCGTTGGGGGTGCCTTCTGGACATAGGGGACTTAGAAGTGGCCACAGGTTAGCCCTCTTCAGGCACACAGTTGGCTGTAAAACAAGAAAGCATGAGGCTCTCCTGTCCTGGGGCAGGGAGTAGGGGAGCAGAGGTTCTCTGTGCACGCGGCAGAGCACACATGCAGCGAGGGCAGCATCAGCGATGCAGAGCCAGGCCTCACTGGCTTCTTTGGGATTAAATAAAGGGCAAGTCACTTCCAGTCAGGGCCAGGAGTAGCGAGTGTGTGACTCTGCACAAGAGGTGTCACCCTCAGCTTGTGTGTGTGTGGTGGAGTAGAGACCAGCAACACAGGAACCACGCTGGATTGATGGGGGCACACTCAGGACGGGGTCCAATGAGAGTGGGAGGAAACCAGGGAAGGAGCATTTCCTGCTCACTTGAGTCTCTGGAGCCAATCACATTTGTGGCAGAGGGGCCACCGAAGGCCACATGGAAACTGGGAGTGTGGGGTTTGCCCAGGCAGAGGATGGAGATGCACTTGCCTTGCCCCACACTTGGACCAATCCTATATACCCCATGTTAATCCCTGGGGGTGGTCCAGGGCACAATAGAATCAGTGCCCCTACCACAATGAAGTAGGGCTAATAGCTTGTTGTGTGCACACATGTGTGGGCGACGGCCAGGATGGGGTTGTGGGCCGAGCTCTGCTGTGAGAGCGAGGCCCCAGGGAGCTTGCTCTCTGCAGCCCCCACCACTGGCTGCCGAGCAAACAGTGAGCTGTGCATGTGGCCCAGCTCTCCTGCAAAAGACGTACCCTTCTCATCACAAGAACGTGGCTGGCCTCAAAACAGCAGGAAGTCTGGCTGAGTGGCTTGTCCCTGTGACATGGGACACTACCAAAGGGACAGAGGTGTCCTTACACAGCACAGAGCACTGTCACTTTATTTTATTTTTTTTTTTATATATTTGGTACAGGGTGTCACTACACAGCTCAGATTCCTAGTGATCCTCTTGTTTCCAGCCTCTGTAGCACACTGGGATTATAGGCATGAGCCACTACTATGCCTAGCCTCAAAATACCTTCAAACTTTTCTTTTTTCTTTCTTTTTTTTTTTTTTTTTTGGTACTAGGGACTAAACTTAGGACCTGTGCTTGCCAGGTAGGCACTTAGGCCACTGACCTATCTCCTCAGTCCTGCACTGTTACTTCTGGTGGCCTCCAAGGGGACCTGTCAGCCTTAAGCCTGGCACTGATTGGCCAACCTCTTGGGGACACTTCCTGGCACACAAGGGCATAGCCAAAAGGCAAGACTGATCCTTTAGCAGGGGACCCCCTTGGTGTAGACAACACACCTCCTGACAGCGCCTCCCATAGGCACAATGACAGAAAAATACATATGGAACACGGGAAAAGCAGCTCCAGCCCCGTTTCTTACTCCAGAAGCCCCAACCCCTTCGGCCCCAGCCCACCATCCCACTATGCCCTAGACACATGTCCCTGAATCCTGGCTCCCAGAGCTCAGCAGGGGAACAAGATGAAGGGCCCATGCCTGAATTTCCCCTTAGATCCTGCCCATTAAGGTCACGTGGTCCCTCTTGCCTCCTTAAAAAAATAAGTTCATAAATGCAAGGTTCAGACTTTCCTGAAACTGGAGCCCTGGCAACTACTGTTAAGAAGAATGTTGCTTGTATTTCCAGACACTGGTCAGCTCAGGCATCCCAGGAGCTCAGGGCTACCAGCTCTGAGAACTGGTCAGCTTTCAGGAGCTGTCCACCCATCGCCCTGAGTCAGGCTCTGGGTGCCCTTCCTCCTCGCCAATCCCCGCAGGCCAAGTACCAGTCCCTTCATTGCCCAGGGTAAGCCTGCCAGAGCAGCACTGTGGGCCCAGCCCCCTGGGGTCCCTATGAGCTCCTGGAGCTACCTCCCCTCTCTGGCTCAGAGCAGTCAAGAACTGGGGCAGGCCGACGTGACTGCAGGTCTTCCAGGCTCATCTCCCACTGAACCTTCCTGGCCCAGTATCTTGGCCTACCTCTTCCAAGCCTAGCGACGCCCCCATTCCCTTGCTCATTCTTAGAGGCGCTGTACCGGGCACACTAGTTGTCAACATGATTTTATTTTCTTTGCAGTGGAACTCATGAAAGCCAGCAGCGGTTGGGGCCATGACGCTAGCCCTGGGCCTGACTGATGGGCAATTATAGTTAAAAAAAAAAATGCAGAGCACAGAGGAGTCGCTTGCTGCAGACATCACTAACCTCTTGGGAATGGTGGCGACTGCAGGCAACCTCCTTTAAATAACTCTATCCACAAAGTGCCAGAGTATAGATGGTCACAGGGCCTGATCTCTCTTCAGGCTTGAAGAGCTGCCATCCAACCTGGACATAGATGGCAGCGTCTAGAAAAGACCGGCTGTTTGCATTCTCTCTGCTGAGGGAGGACCAGGCATGTTCTTCTGCTGGTCCTAAGCTCTGGCCCAGGAAGTCAGAGTCTGCAGCCAGCACTTTCTCAGACACAGGGTCAGATCTCCAGCACATGTGGCACCTTCCTGTGGAAGAGCTTCCCACATGGATGCATGCACTCTGGCACACACGTCAGGTTTACCAAGGCTTCATGGCTGATCTTTCATCATGGCAGGAATGAATGGCGTGGAGTGAACTTCACAGGGGAGGCATACAGCTTTGCCCTTGGCAAAAGACACCCTGGGGGGGTATGTGGGAGGGAGGTGGGTTCGCTGACTCCAAGCCACCTGCAGTGTGTTGCCCCACGTGGGCAGCACTGCTGAAGGATAAGGCCAGTGGTCTCTTCCCTGAGTGGCAGGTGAGGTCCTGAGCCATGGTAAACCATTGGCACTGCGGCGTGGACACTCAGGGTCCCCGAGAGACAGCCTGGGAGTGCCTTATTCTTGCTTCACAGGACAGGAAACAGGCTGGGAGAGTTAGAAGGCCATTACCAGGGAGGCCAAGTCCCAGACCCCAGGGAAGAGCTCCTTTCCTGCACAGCACAGCTTCTTAGCTTGAGGGAAGACTTCGGGAGGAACTGGCATGTAGAGGTGGGGCCTTTCTGTTGAGGATGGAAGGCTCTATAGCTGGGCTAGAACCCCAGGCCTCTCAGATTCTAGGGCTTTCTATTCCCAGGGACATCAGGGATGGGTGGGCCCAGCTGGGCAGCCAGTCCCCCACTGTCTCAGGTCACACCCTTCTTCTCATGTGGCCTCATGGTGTCCACAACTACCCCCACCCCCAGCAGGCAGTAGAGGTGGCACAGCCTGAGCTGATCCCCAATTCTCTGAGGCTACCTTTCAGTCATTTCCGACAGACTAGAGCTCTGAGGACTTTAGAGGAACTGAAGCCCCATCTACAGTCTTCACCCCACTTCCTTGTGGCTATCCCCCCTCTAGAAACACCAATCAAGGGTAAGAGCCCAGTGCCCTCTGCCAGTACTGGCCACAGTCCAAGGCAAAGGGAAGCTCTTATTTTAAAGCTGGTGGCCTCTCATCCAGTAGGGTATGACACAGGCTCTGAGGCTGAGGTCCTTGCTTCTGAGATTTAAGTTTCCTTCCTGCCTGGGGCTCAGCTGCTCAAGAGGATGCCATGTGAACAGTGTCTAGGCCCAAGGCTGCCCATGTGGATGCTGGGCCCTGCTCCTCTGCAGAGGTGACCCAAACCATGATTAGCGAGTCTTCCTGGCTAGGACTTGAGGTAGAACCTTCCAGAAGAGCACTGTGTCCACTGCATGCTAGGAAAACACCCTTCCAGCCTGGTCATAGAGCTCTTCCATTTCTTGTGAGAGTGTGCCCCTCCCGAGCCCCTGGCATCGGCTTTTCTCCCTGAGCGAGAAGTCAGCAGGACCTCCCTGGGTGGCAGCAGGCGCCAAGCCTCACCACTGCCCTGCTAGTGCCTGGATACACACATCAAAGGTGCCCCCCTATCCCAGAGGCCCTGGATGACATCACACATCATTGTCAGCACTGACATTAGTGGCGGGGCTGGACCAAGTGCCAACTTTTAAGTATGCATATACACGTGCACCAGCCAATAACATTAAGTGTCATTTTAAAAAAATGGGTTAAATAAGCAGCATCGCTGAGGATGGCAGTGCTGGGCTGATTACCCCCTATTTGCACGTCCTGGTGGTGGGAAGGCTTGGAGTCTAATGACTGAATTATCACCCTAATGCCTTTTGCTGGCTGGGAATAATCCTGGGGTAACAGCTGCCGCAGGGTTTTTGGCTGGTTTCCTCTAATTGCATCCAGATTAAGGGAGCTGCGTGAAGGAGGACTTCTCCGCCCCGCCCCCACCCCCAGCAGGGTTCCTCCCACTGACACTGTCAGGTCTGGCTTTCAAGACCCTGGCTGGGCCACAGGTGCAGATGTTCCCTGGACCTGTGTTGGCCCCTGGGGGTTAGGGGTAGGGACAGGGGTGGCTCCTGGTGAGGATGCAGCTGGTGGGTCTGGGGCAGGTCCTAGGAACTACTAGGGAGGAACCTGGGGAGGCTGAGACAGGAAAGACGCTCCCCACCTGCTCCCCTCCCCCATCCCATCCTCTAGATACATTAGCCCTAAGGCTCAAGGTGTCAGGCTGCGCAGAGGGGAGGACAGGATGGTGCTCTTCCTCTCCAGCAAGGAGTGATGTGGGGCAGCAGCAATGGTGGTGGTGAGAGATTATAAGGGCCATCCTGGCCCCTATCTCTCACAAATCCTTAGGCTTTGTCTACACGACCATGCAGACAGGCTGCTACAAGGGACAGTCCACGCTCCAACCCCAGGATGCCAAGTCCAGCAACATGATTACTTTAACCACAGTTATGTTAGCAGGTGCGATGTCTGCAAGGCTTGGAAAGGCACAGCCCAGCAGGGCTGGACAGCAACAGGGATGTGAGAGACCTACCCCAGCCGGGGACGGACCTCCCTGGGACTCCACAGTTGGTGGGACTTCAGGGCTGAGCAAGTGCAACCGAGATCAGAAATGCCCCCGCAGGACTGTGACCAGCACCTCTGTGTGTGAGTTAAGTGCACAAGGTTTTAGGCCACCGGGTTTGGGGGTTATTTGCTACAGTGGATTACTGTGGGAAGGGGCAGCTGACAGTATTCCTATTCCTGGGGTCCAGCTCCCAGAAGGTTGGGGCAGTACAGGCCTGGTTCACTCTAGCTATTTTACCAGGGTGTCAGGAGCCAACAAAATCCTCTTCTCACAGCAAAGCAGGTGAGACTTCCACCTCCCAGGGCCACTGGCTGCAAGAGCATTTTGGTCAGATCAGTAGTTCAAGGTCTGCACCGTGATGGGGCTTCTGAGTAGCCCCACCCCCACTCTAGGGCTCCTGGGAATTTGAAGGTTTCTGTGAGGAGGACCAGGATCATAAGAACAGAGAAGGGAGGGGCTGGTGACAGGGACTCATCTCCTTCCCATTGACAAACATCCTTTGAAAGTGGCACCGTCCAGCAGTGCCTACTCTTCCACAACAGAGCTGAGCACAGGAGGACCCCTTGCCCCAGGTGACACTGGGAGAGGGCTCCAAGCACCTCACGACCACTGCCTCGGGTGCGGCTTTCTGTACACGGCTGGGAAAACTCTCATCAAAGGTCACTAGTGTGATCTGTCCTTCACTCTCTCCCACAAGCAGCGAGTGCCAGCCTTTTGGAGGACAATGTGTTGGGAAGTCTCGTTCCTAGCCAGAAGCTGAGAGCCCTGTGTGCTACTATGTGACAGTAGCCCTTTGTGCCCAGCCACCTGAGAAGCTGACTGATGGGGAGGCCATGTTCAGGCAGAGGCTGCAGGTCCTGAGGGACACAGCCCAACCTTCCTAGCCAGCTCAGGTGTCTGGTCTTGGCTGGCCACTTGGTATTACACACACACACACACACACACACACACACACACACACACACACACACGCTTCAGCCCTTTTGGTCCCCAGTTGGCTGCTGTCTATGGTGGGGCTCATCCTAAGCAGCACCTCAGATCTTCTGAAGGTCCCAGCCAAGGGCTTACATCTGGCCAGTGGAGCCTGTGGCTCTGGCTTGTGGGTGGGCACTTCCTTTCTCCTGTGGGCACAACGCTTACCCTGACTCAGCCTCCAATATTAACACTGGTGCTGGCATCAGGCGGCCTCTCCTAGATGTTCTGGAGGATGTCTCTCTTGTGCTGGTTCCTGGCAGAGTGTAGGGTGGATGTGGAAGTGCCTGGCTCGCAGGGATGTCATGGTGCCTGGGCAGAAGGCCCTGTTTTTCCGCATCCCTTGGTGCTAGGGGTGAATACGGCTTTCTTCTCCTATTCCTGCTTTTCCATTCCCTGGCAAGGAAGAACTCCTGGGTCATGGTGAAACCCAGCGATGTGGCCAGCATGAGGGTCCAGTGAGTGGCCTGCATCCTGAGGCGCTCCTGACCCCCAAGTTCCTGGAGCCAGCCTCCCTTTGGGCAATGGGTAGGCCTACTGCTGTCATTTCTTGGCTTTATCATCACTGTGCAATGGTTCTCTTCATGCTGCCCAAAGGCATCTTTCTTACATTTTTACCATCCCTGTCCCCTCCACGCCCATCCCCACCCCCTCCCACATGCTAGGACCTCTGGCGAGGCCCTTCAGCTCTTGTCCTGAGCAGGCAGCAGCCCCTATCTGCGGAAACCGAAGCCTTCTCGAGATGCCTTTGGGCCCTTTTTGCCATCTCTTGGGGGTTTGGGTGAAGGCACCTCCACAGTACCCCCGTAGGGACAGCTCTCAGAGTCCGGGTGGAGGCCAGTACACTCCACAGCAGGCATGTACCCACTGTCCCACATGCCTGTCCCACAGAGCTTGCACAAGTCATGCAGACCGCAGGGGATGCGTGGCAGGAGGCGGAACTGATACAGCAGACTCCTGGCCTGCAAGGAGAGAGGGAAAGGTCAGGGGGAGAGTGGTAGCCAGGTCCCCAGGGAGCAGCTGAGGGCAAAAGCAGCAGCAGTGCTGACCAATGCTGGGGGGGCTCCATCTGTGGATGGCTCAGGGCTCTCCCCACTCGGTCCCACTCAGTGATAGCACAAAGGTCCTGGGCCTGCAGTGACCATGGCGAAGGGACCATGAAGGTCTTGGCAGGTGCTCTAGGTGGCTCAACTCAAGATCCCAAATGGTCTTCATGCAGTACCACTATTAGAGCTGCGCCATTTGCCCAGGCCACCAGGAGGCTCTGGTGCCCCATCCTGTCCCCCAGCCACCTTGGGCTACCATGGGGTCTATTTGGAGGTCCTGTGCAGAGAACCCCTCCTTACTGCCCCCATGAAACATAAGAGAACTCTAAGGAGCAGCACTTCTAGCCTGAATTTGGAAGTGGGGGAGGCCACATTGTTCCAGCTCCCTCCCTGTCCTGGCTAAACTGGTATGGGAAGCTGCCTCCCACCCTCAGGCCAAGACTCCTCCTTAGTCTTGCTAGCTCTGGGCTGGGAGCACAGAGCTGTAGAATGGGCACTAGCCCAAGAATCTGGCCATGGAAGCCCCAGTGCCAGGACGGGGTCTGAGAGGAGTGTAGGGACAGTCTTTTGGGGACACAACAAATCCTGAGGTGCTGATGCAGATGTAGACCAGGAACCTCAGGTCATGTGGGGGAGGGCAGGTGTGCAGGGCTGCATTTGGGGTGGAGCTCTGTGTGTGTGGGGGTGGGGCCTTAGGTGGGTTGGGGCTTCTGGCATGGGGAGCCCTCTTACCTTCCTGAGCACCAGCTCCCCATTCATGTGCATGGCCAGGTTTCCAAAGTGCAGGAGCATCTGGTCTGTGGCGAGCTGCTGCTCAATGACATCATCACCATAGATGGCCACAATAGCCACACAGATGAAGAGGTGGAAGTAATCGGTCTGAGGGGAGAAGCAGAGCTCAGGCCGGCCTGGCTCACCCCTGGCCCTGCCTGGAGGAGCACAGAGGTGCATGCAGGGGTCTGGGTCTGGGACTGAAGTTTCTGGGTCTTGTGGTCCTACACAGCTGCAGTGGCTTCATTCTAAGCATCCTGTGGGCAAGCTGCATTGCACCCATAGCTAGACTGTTCTCAGTCCAGAGTGTACAGCGCTGGTGCTATTGCTCTTGGATCTTTGGGGTGTCTGTGATGTGGCAAAAAAATACCCTCCCTTCAAAGCCTAGCCCACTAGGTCAAAACATACTCCTGGGGAGCATGAGTCCCTGGCAGCCTGAATGTGCCAGTCTGCACTCCATCTGCAGGCTGAGGCCCAGACGTTAGCCTGTTACTAGGGCTCTGGGAAGCAGAGTCCTGCCAAGCAGCATCCTAGTGCCCTCCTGGAGGGTGGACAGGATGGACAGGATCTCAGGGCTCCTCTCTTTGCAGAGGGCTCAGGGAAGGCTGCTGCCCTGCTTTAGGCTGCCTTGCAGGGCCTAACAGGGCATCCTGGCTGTGAGTGCTGTGTGCACTCAGGCCAAGGAAGGATGGGGCCCCAGGAAGTCTGTCTCCTGCCATCGGCCACCCGCCCAGATGCTGAGTCCCCGGTCAGGCTGGACGAATGCTCACTTTGGCCAAAGGCTAGGGGTGGCGAACTCCCCAGGCCAAGAAGCTGCTCTCCCAGAACTGATCCAGGAAGGTCTTATTTTGGCTAGCCCTGTGGCAGTGGGGGAGAACTCTGGCTGGGATGAGATTTTCAGGAAGTGGACCCCAGGATCCTCCTGGGGCCATTCGTGCTGTCTGTGTCCATGGCATAAGCACAGGCAGGGAAACGCAGCCCAGACCCCAGCCTGGGTTAGGAGCTGTGGCAGGCCATGATGAATGAACAGATACCCCAGGGGGCCTGTGCTACACTGCTTAGGATATAACCACCCAGTGACACTGTTCAGGGTGGAAATGCCCATCTCATTTGCAGGGTGGAAGAGGCGGGCAACCGCACCTCTGCAAGGCCGAGTACAGGAGCTGCAGCTGCTGCACCCGCGTGAGAGACGGCCCCTTCAGAATGCATCCCTGCTGTTGTTTTTTAAAGGCTGACGGATTGAAAGAGACCTGCCTTTCCTCTCATGTCGACAACTGGTGCCTGACGTGGTGTGAAAGCCTAGTGACAGAGACTGCCCTGCGCTGGGAAGGAAATCAGTGGAGGAGACACGGTGAACGGTGAGTGGGAGCTGGCACCACTGACCAGGCCTCTCTGGAGGGGCTGCCTGGGAGGATAGCACTGGGCCCTTCTCTGAGAATGAGGAAGAGGGGCTGTGCCAGATCTTGGTGTACCACAGAGCAGTCCCAGGGGTGCAGGGTGGGCGGGCTTGCCCCCACACATGGGCACCGGCACCCCGGCAGCTGTGGCCTCGCGGCTGGCTGATGTCTCTCCCACTGATTGGTTGTGACAGGAGGGAGCTCAGCCCCAGAACGCAGTAATGAGCGCCGTCAGTGGGCAATCTGCATCGATTTCAGTGACCGGGGAGGCAAGGGCTGAGGCCAGCCACCGGGGACCACACAGCGGTTGCTGTGAGGGACTGGCTGTTGGTGGCATGTGGCAGGGACAGGGGGCCCCCAGAGGAGGTCTGAGGGGAGGCTGGGTGGCCTCCCTGCTCACCTGGTAGTGGGCCCAGCAGGCCTCCCAGATGCGCAGGGCCTCGGCCTCGGGGAACTCCCGCTTGAAGCATAGCAGCAGCCAGCGGTGGCAGAAGAGCACCTGCAGTCCATCCTCACCCAGTGACACCAGGTGCTGGTAGAAGCGCTGGTGCGTCAGCCGCAGCAGCTCCCGCAGGTAGAGCTGGGGGAGGCCAGGAGGGTCAGTCCACCCACAGCCCTGGGGCCGCTTCTCCACCCCAGCCTTGAAAAGCACACACCGGGGTCTCCACCTACATACCATTGCACTGCAGTAAGTTTGCTCAGACCGGTCTTTACCAGTTTGATCCCGGGTTTAATCCCTGGGAGATCTCAGCCAATCTGAGATACAAGTAGCCCCTTTTCTTAAATATTAGTGCATCCGTTGGGAAGTAGGCTCAAGGTGGAGGGCAGCTGCCTCTCTACAGGACTGATATTAAGCCACCACACTAAAGCCATCAGTCTGGTTATAACACGTGTTTTGTAAGGGTGTTCAATGTCTGAAACTGTATGGTCCCTGAGCAGTACTGTAAACTCCGGGATACAGTATTTTATTTGCTTAATAATTTCTAAATTGTAACTAAAATAAACTAAAAATTGTGTATTTCAATACATAAATAAAAATAAATGCAGTTTGCAGTGTTCTAAAATTTTTTTCACATTTCATTACATACCAGTGAGGAAGGTATCCCTTGAGTAGGTGCAGTCTCCACTGTTTGGGCCTAGACCTCCTGAGGGTCAAGATTCCTGAATGCTGGCCCAGAGCAAGGAGAGCTTGCCACCCACCCTTGTGGCCCACAGGCTGATGCCAGAGGACAGTCATCCCACCCAGCCTGCATCTGAGTGCTCTTCCTAACACCCACCCCTTCTGGAGAGGGAAGCAGACCCTGCAGGGGAGCCTGCCCCACCCACTTCCTCTCCCTGCCCTACTCTTTCATCACCAAGGGCTGATTCAGAGCAGGGAGGGGATGGGCCAGGGGCCCCAGGACGCTGGACGCCCTTGAGAAAGGCCACGCCCCCTGTGACGTGAGGCAAGATCAAAGCTATTTTTGGCAAGGGCTGCTGACTTCACCAATGCCCTTGGAAAATCAATCTCTGCCAGCTAACGACTCACTAGGCTCTGTGTAGTTCAGAATATCAAGAATGGTGAATGGCGTCAGATCCTATAATTGCCTCAACTGGTGCCGTGGAAACCTGACGTCACAAGGACGTAGGATGATTTGGAGAGTGAGTAGAAACAGGGTGTGTGTGTATGGGGGGGGTCAGCTATTCTTGAATCAGAGCTGAAGGGTCTCAGCATCCCTCATGCCCCTCCATGCACAAGTGGCCCTTTGTTTCTCTGAGACAGTGCTAGGCCTGCAGGGGCTGGGGAACTGTGTTCAACCGTCCTTCCTGCCAGGCTGCTGTTTATGCTTTGTGCCTCAAGTGGGGAGGGTCAAGGCCACAAAGCCAGGATGGCTGAACCCCATAACCCCCCACCAGGCTCTTCACTGCTTCATCTTTGAATCCTCTGTGCTGTGCTCTGCAATCCCACGTCTTGTGCTGCTTGCAGGACCAGCTCTTCAGCTTGGCCCCCTGGGTCTGCTGGGGCTTCACCGAGCCTATATACCTGCTCAGCTAAGTCTCTGTGGTGCTTGGGGCCAGACCCTGCAGTGGACACGGCCCCAGCCTAGGGGACCTGGAGCTCCTGCAGTCCTCCTGTGCCTACATCACACTTTCTGTCACCTGTGCCTCTAGAGGGCTCAGCCTCCTCCACTCACACTGGTAGCTTGCAGGCTGAGCATTCCTCTGGCCTGGGAGCAAGACCACATTCCAGAGCCTGACCTGGGTACCTGGCAGATGCATGACACACACAGTGACATGCAGTGAGTACAAAGAACAAGTGCTTTGGCCCCACTGGCCCAAACTGGCTCATTCCTTCTTCTGCTATTTGGTGCTACCTGAGCTATGTAGGGCTCATCCTTTTGAGGAGACCCCCTAGGAGGTGGCAGCTAGGTCCTATTATCTTTGTAAGGGTTGGGGATTTGAGAACTGTTGGCCTCAGGGTGGCAATAGGAGTCTCACCCGTGTGGGTCTGCAGCCCAGACACAATGAGAGCCCTTTTCACACAGCACAGGTGTGATTGGCCTTCTTGTTCTTGCCCTTCTGGACTGCAGAGTTAGGTGCATGGAGGTAGAAGGTCACTACCAAAGAGACCTGCACAGGAAAGGAAGCCGTCCCTCCTGCCACAATGAGGGACACTTCCCTCCTGCGAGGCTAAATAAATCCCATCTGCAACCCCATAGCTAGACTTCACACATCACCAAGGAGAACCCTGGCAACAAGAGAAGGTGGTGGCGTGCCCCCTCGTGCAGTGTTGTCCAGTATGTGTGCACGTAGGCTCTCTCTCTTTCTCACACACACACACACACACACACACACACACACACACACACGCACACACACGCACACATGCACACGTGTACACGCATCATGCTGAGCCTAGGTGCTCACCAGCTGTTTCTCCATGTCCTCGTCCCGGGGAGAGCTGATGAAGATCGTGTTCTGCATCAGGCCAACAAAGCACCAGAAGGTGTCAGACTCGTCCAGGACCTCAGCTAGGATGGGCGCCACCAAATCTGACATGCCCTGGGAGTAGCCAATGGCTGGGTTGTACACGGCATAGTTTAGCAGGATCCTCCTACGAGGTGGCAGGGAGGGTAGAGGAGGGCTGACCTGGCTGCTCTGGCTGCCTCCTCTGGGGCCTGCTGTCCAGGGCTTCCTTCTCCTCCATCTAGGGAAGGCAGTACCTGTTTGTGGGCCCTGGCAGCTTTGTGACTATCTCAACTTCCAAGCTTTGGATAGAGACAAACAGGCCCCCGCTTTGCTGAAGGTAATGGCCTGCAATTAGCAACTCACCAGGCCCAGAGCCCTGTGCAGGGATAGGGAGCAATGTGGGTCTGATTTTCTTAATGGTCGACTGTTTGTGACAAAGGGTGGGCTGGCAGGGACATTTTTATGGGCTGTTAATTTTGTGCAATTATTTGCCAGGCTGCAGCAGAATGTCAAAGATGCCAGCCTCTGGCTCTGTGTGGCTTCGTCACAGGAGCGACCACCCATCAGGAGATGGAGGACAGTCATAGTGGGTGCCAGGGTGGTGGTGGTGCTGGTACCCTTGCACAGCACCTTGTGGCTGCCCTGAGAAGCAGTGGCTGGGAGAGTTCTGATTGCATGAGCTTGGAGAGACCCTGCAGAAAGCTGCCGCTGGGCTGGTTGCAGGTGAGGAAGGACTGGATACGCTGGCCCTGTCTGGCCCTAGGGAGCAGGGTACCTCATGCTCTCCACGTTGGGATTGTCTTCCCCTCGGAAGAACTGGTTGCTTCGATCTGTGCGGACCACATCTTTGTCCACGGTGAACTGCACGTTCCTCCAGAAAGCTCTGTGCTCCTCCGGAGACATGGCGAGCCTGGTAGGGAGAGGGCTGCCTTGCGGTCCAGCATTCAGCGCCGGGGGTGAGTAGCGCATGAAGGGATGGGGCGGGTCTTTCAGCTTCCCAAGACTGTGGATGCAAGGTCGCCCACGCCTCCTCAGCTGCATAGTTCCTAGCGCCCTAGCAGAGCACGCCATTGCACCAGAGCAGCAGCCTCAGCCCTGGGAAGGGGAGCCCAGCACAGTCCCTGGGGAGTGACGCCCAGGTGGGACACAGGCTTCGGCTTTCTTGGCTCTACCTTACTCCCAGCCCAGCGTGCAGCTGGGGGTGTCAGTGCCTAGTTAAACCTCTTGAAGAAGGGTTCTCAAACTGACATGTGAGCTGAGGAGCCCCCGCCGAGGGCCGGAGCGTGTGGCGTAATGACTGCACTTAGCCCACCCGATCGCTCGCACTCCTGGGAGACCCATTCTCAGAAGAAGCCATGGGTCACAAAACATATTATTGATGCTGAATTGCACTTCCAATTGCCCTTTCAAGGCCATTTTCCTCTGAGGTGCAGTGGGGTGGGCTGGTCCCCGGTACCTCTTCCGTTGGATCTCCTCGTATTCCTTTCGCTTCTGCACTCGAAGTGCCTCCCGCTCCTCGGATGTGGACTCGGGGCTGTAATAGCGCAGCAGGAAGGGCCAGACCTCCCCCCGGATTGACACGTCAATGCCGCCAAAGAAAATGGCCTGGAGGAAGCGGCGAAAGTTGGGGAGGGGATGAAACAGGGCAGCTCAAAGAACCCCAAATCCTTAGAGATGTGTTTTGGTGGCTTCGGAGCGCCTTGATTCAGAACCCAGCAATTTGCACATGTTTACAAGGGGAAAGCACCAGCACTCCATTCCCATACAGGACACAAACCGGCTCATTTCAATGTCAAAGGCCCCCTGGGGTGGCGCTCCGATTAACGTGTCGTTCTCACGTCATGGCCTAATCCCTGGTTTTGGAAATGCTGCTCTGCGCTTCTGCAGCCCCTTCTGTGCAGGCTGACTCAGGACCCCGAGCCCACTCTGGAGCTGTTTGCAAGGCAGCTGCTTTGATCACTTCATCAGTGAGTGCACACCGAACCTCACACCAGGAACGAGACCCTCCCGAGCCAGTGGCCCCCAGGGGCCTGGACCTCCTTCCCTACAGCTGCCAGTCCCGGCAAGGGTTCCTGCGAGGCCCACTGGCGGGGCCCTGCCTTACCTTTCGCAGCTTGTACTCCTCTTCCACCTGGCCCAGCTCATTTAGGTGGCTGAGCCAGGTGGAGACGTCCAGTCTGCGGTAGGAGCTCTCCTCGGGGTGCGTCTCTGAGGACGGCAACTTGGGCCGTCGGATGGAGAACTGCATGCACGTCCGTTCATCTGCGACCTGCTGGATGGGAGGGAAACTGGGCAAAGATAAGTATCTCCAATGCTGGGCTCTGGCAGCCGGCGACGCGGTTCCCAGGATTTACAAGGCTCTCTTTAGAGAGGAGGGGCAAGCGCTGCCCCCTGCATACAAACCCTAAATGGCAAGTGTAATTAGACGCAATTAAAATGAAAATACCTCCATCCTAAAATCGCTTTCCCTTTGCTACTCCCACTCTGAACGCCACCCCCTACTCCAAGCCCAGCCGCAAAAAAAAAAAAAAAAAAAAAAAAAGGAAAAAACCAGAATGAATGCCTCGTAAGGCCTAACTTCCCTCTGCCAGGAGGGCCTGCAATAAATTACACGTGATTGGCCGCATACAAAGGGATCGCTGTTCTGCGAGTGGGGAGCCAGCCTGTCAGATTGTCTCCGAGAGCAGTCACGAATCCAGGGCAAGACTGCAGCTGACATTTAATTCAAAAATCAAAGGTTGTTCAGTGTAAGGGAGAGACGCCATGCTACTGTAATAAGGGAAGCCAGCAGGAGGCTCTGTGGGAAGGATGGGGCTTTAAAGTCAGCCCCTTTTCTAATAAGCACATACAGTATCTTAAACAGATAATTAAAGAGCTCTTATTACATTTGTATGTAGATTGAGCAAAATATGGCAGGAAGCCCTGTCAAAACATGATTTTTTAAGTGCACAGCACTGACTTTCAAAAAGCCCTGGGCACATGTCTCCCACCCCAAGTGCTTTGCTGTCAGCACCCTCAGGCCACAGACAGTGGGAAGCCACAGCTGCCACCCCACAACCCCTAAGGTGGACATGGGGATCCCTGACACAGGACAGGGAGGATGACGTGCTGGAAGGGCACCACCCCCATGGGTGCAGTCCAGTGGGTCATCTGCCGGTGGGTGTCCTGGGGCCTCCTGCAGTGCTGCCCTGACTGCAGGTTTGGGGTGTGGGTGGGGCCAGGGTCAGGGTCAGGGCACTACCTGGTCTCGCAGGTGTGTTTCGGCACAGAACTTCCAGTGCTGGAACACCTCACACAGCTTGTCCAGGCCACCATGGTGGAAGTGGAAGACTTTGTACTGGCTCTCTCGGCTGGCAACCACCAGCTGCCCACTGGTGCAGGCCTCATCGCTGAGGCCAAGGGGGTAGGCAGGGAGGGTGCAAACACGGGCTTTTACTTGCAAGTATAATCAGAGTCTGCCCCAGTGGAGCCGGCTGCACTGAGAGGGCTGACTCATGCCCAGCAGTGCCTTTGCTACAGAGCTCCCTCCTGGGGTCCCTCTCCCAAGGCTGCCCACAGCTGCCTTCTTCTGCCACTACCTGCCCGGCCACATCATCCCTTTCTGTGCAAGGGGTGGGCACTGATCAGGTGCTGGAGCTGGCTCAAAGCTGATTGGGAACCTGGGGGCAGAACTGCTGCACCACAGTGGCTGGCAGTGGGGAGAATTCCCAGGGAAAGTAAGCATCCATCAGAGGGCACCATCTGCTCAACCCTGGCAGCCTTGACATGCGAGGCTGGAACGCAGTTCTGGACTGGGAGCCCCTCCAGAGATAGGTTGGCTGCTTCTGCATACACACAGCTCTTGTTGGTTCTTCCCAGAGCCAGAGCTCTGGCAGCCCCATGGGACAGCACCATTGGGGTTCCAGAAGAGAGGTGGACACTCAGAAACAGCAGTCAGGTACAGGAAGCACCCCTAGGTCCACCAGTGCCCAAGAAAGGCAGAATTGTACTCTTACCTGAAGAAGAGGCGCAGGGAGCGCATGTGCCCCAGGTCCACACGGAACACACCACAGATCTGCTCCAGCGCACAGCCCCGCTGTGACTCTTCCCAGCGTGGGGTCTGCAGGGGCCCGGTGCCCTCTGGGAACCTCAAGTTGGCATCAGAACTAGAGGGGGAGCTGGCAGAGTAGATTGCATGAGGACCACGAGTTTCCCTGCCTGGACCTGAGCTAAGCAATTTTCGTGTGCTTTTATTACATATAATCCTCATGACAACCCTATGAGATGTACAGTGATATCACTCCAACCTATAGAAGTGGAAGCTGAAACCTGAAGAGGTTAAGTGGTTTTTCCCAAAGCTGAACAGCTAACTGGTGGAGCAGCTGAGACTTGAACGCACACTTTGTCTTCAAAGCTTGAGAACCGAGCTGGTTTCCTGTGGTCTACTTCACAGCCTGAGCCTGCAGCAGTCTACCCCAAATCCCTTCTTTTTAAAATTTATTTATTTATTTATTTATTTATTTATTTATTTATTTATTTTTCTTGTTTCAGAACTTTTATTTGTTTGTTTATTTTATTTTTATGGCTGGCTCAACCTGCCCTCAAGGCAGGGCTGGCACAGCATGTGGTGTCAGGGATGGAACCGCGGTCCCTGTAGCCGCCCAAGCTTTCCTAAGCAGGTGCTTTAGACCACTGAGCCATCCTGCCAGGCCCCCCCCATCCCTTCTAACATTCCATGAATTTGGTCACATTCCTGATTGCAAAGTTTTTATTACATGGGTTCAGCCCCACCGCAGGTTAAATTCTACCTCCTGAGATTCAGTAGTAGCACCCAGAGAATACCAGAGCCATGGCCAGAGCTGGCTCAGACTCCATGTGGGTCAGGCTTCCTCTTCCCAAGCTGGCTCTTCAGCTGGAGCTCAGGACACAGAGGGGCCCTTCTCAGGGCCGTGTTGGCTTCTAGACGGAGCCCCTAACACTCATCCTTTCCTTTCTCGGCTCTACATTGCTTCAAGAACAACCCTGGGCCTGGTGGGGCATGCTTCCCAGCACCTGTGGGAGGTAGCAGGCCAGCCAGGCCCACCCACTTCCAGGGGCACTGGGGCTTTCCAAGCAGGGATGTGGAGTACCTGGGCCGCTGCACCACAAGGTGAGTGAAGCCTCAAAGGCTAAGGTTTGCAGCATCCCTTCCAGTGGACATTGGTCAGGCTGCACTGTGACATCACTGTTCACAGAAGCAGCCAACCCAGAGATCTACCTTTGTTTTGCCTGCATGGCCCTCTCCTAAGCATCTTAAGGAAGGGAACATGGAAGCAGAGGTGGCAGTCTTGCTCCTTCCTATGCTTCTCACTGGAGCACACCCTTGTGTGGCCCTCCAGGCCCTGCTCACTCTGTGGGGAGGCTGAGGTTTCCAGAAGCAGATGCAAGGTAGGCTCTCCATGTGGAGTCCTGGGCAGAAGGTCTTTGTTCAACCCAGGAGGGGAATGGGCTGATTGCCAGCCTGGAAAGGGTGTGGGCAAGCAGATCGCCACACACCTTCTCTCAGAGACTTGCCTCCAGGCAGAAGTCTTCTTAAACCCCTTCCAGCTCCCTGGGGGAAAATTATTGCATCAGTTAATTGACTGATTCATTAGGCTCACACTATGCTTGGGACCTACTGCCAGAGCCTGTGGGCTCAACCTGGAGCAAGGGGGATGGCAGCCATGTCCCCAGTCACATCTGAGCGGATGCCAACCATAGGGTGTCAAGGACTCCTCCAGACTTACTGCTGTGGGCCAGGGGCTGCCACCTCCATGGCTCCCAGCACCAGCTTGATGTATAACATACAGCCATCCAGGCTTATGCTTGGGAAGAAAATGGAAAATGTCTGGGAATATAAAAATCATAGGGGAAAAAAAAGAAACTTTAAAGGAAATAAAGCCCAGGAATATTGAAAAATTTGCTTATTAAAAACTTTTCATGGGGCTTGCCCCTGTCTGGCAAGTGTAAGGTCTTAAATTCTAATTCCCAGTACTGAAAAAACAAAAACAATAAAACCAAGTAAAAAAAAAACCCCACTTTTGATGATTTTCTATAGATGTGAATTTGGTTTTAAGAATATTCATATGTGTTGCAAATTTGGTTGGTTCATAAAATTATTATGTGCAGTGCATTAAAATTCGAAGGAGAAAAAATTAAAAGGGTGGTTTATTCAGGCAATAATTCTCAAGTGGCTATTAAGCTAAAAATGCTTTATATATGGGCTAAGGAGATATCTTGGCAGTCTAAGTGTCTGCCTGGGACCCGGATTCAATCCCTGGTACTATATGCTGTGCTGGCCACCAAAACCGAGTATGATGGTGCACATCCGTAATTCCAGCATAAGGGAGGCTGAGACAGGAGGATTACTATGAGTCAGAGTTGCATAGTGAGACCCTGTACCAAATAAATAAATAGATAATTTTTAAAAAGTGTAGTTAGTACAGGGTCTCACTACACAGATTGGACTTATAGTGATCTTTTCATTCTTAGCCTCCCAAGTGCTGAGATTATAGGCACACACTACCACACCCAGTCTCAGTTGCCCTCTCAGCACGCCCCAGGGGTGGGGCGGGCAAGGCATGCTGGGGATCGAACCCCAGCTTCCCTGAGCTATCTGACTGGCCTAATAAATCTTTTTTTTTTGTCTTTTTGAGACAGGGTCTCACTATGCAGTTCAGGCTGGCCTTGAGCTCACTTTTGTAACCCAGGCTGGTCTCGAACTCACACTGATCCTCCTGCCTCAGCCTCCCGAGTGCTGGGATTACAGGCATGCGCCACCACGCCCGGCTATAAATCTTTTTTAAAAAGTACTAAAAATGCTTTGTAGAGAGAACCAGAAGATGCTGTTTTAAGAAATGGCATTTCTTAGTTTCTATCATTTTCTGAAGGTCGCCAAAATACAAAAGTAGAAGTGAGAGAAGCCAGGAGGACTGCCACAACACCTACAACACAAATCTTTTCTCTGTCCGGAAAAACACGCCGGCCAGCCACCAGGCTGCCACTAAGCCATGCCTCACATTCTGTACAGCCCTCTCACGCCCATAGGAGTGACGTTTGTTTCCCACCCATGAAATGTGGGCAGGCCTTGCTGTGCCCAAGAGAATGTGGTGTAACTGTTGCAGTGTAAGTTTCTGGGGCCTGCATCTTAAGAGGCCTGGAAGCTTCTGGAATTGGCCCTCCATCCAGGGGATAGGTAGAGACCTTCTGCCAGGAGACATCCCCTCAGTGAGCCTGTCTTTTATCTGGTTCCTGGAAAGCTCACCCATAGGGTGAGCAGGAGACAGTGTGTCAGGGGTATATGGGTTTCAGAGGATTGAGGGCTAAGGGGTTTGATGTGGTGGATGAGAGGGGAGGCCTGGAAGTAACCTCACCCTTTGGTGACTTCTAGCTGTCAGGGTCCCCAGGTACAGCCCACGTAGGAACAACAGGGGACCACTGAAGTAAGAGAGAGGGAAAGGCCTGTATAGCCACTGAGGAGGGCACAGAGAGGATCAACGGCAGGGAGATGGTGTGATCCCCTGAGTTAAGACAGGAAGGCTGAGACTTTATGGACTTTTGATCGAGGTGGAGTTTGAGGGGAGCTCAGACACACACAAGGAACTGACTGGGGGTTCCCTTGTATGTGTGGGAAAGGTATCCAGGCCTGGTGTGAGGAAGAAGGAGGACTTGGTCACTGAGAAGATAAGCTGTTGGGTTTGGGATTTGGCCATGTTGGTTTAGGGCCATGATAATTTAGCAGGTTGTACTTGGGCTGGAACCAATCAATCAGGAGCAGGGGACTCTCAGCTGCTGGTCAGCGCCACTGCCTGGCCACATGCAAGCAGGGGCCATTTCAAACCTGCAGCCAGTGATGTCCCATTGGTTGTAGCCACTTGTGGTAGCCTCAAAGGGCCCAGCAGAATAGCCCTATGTGAGCCTGGCCCAATCAGAGAACTGTGAGCAAGGCAAAGATCACTTTTTAATGCTAAGATGGGGCAGTTTGTTATGCAGCAGTAGATAACTGATACCTGTAGGAAGGGTCTTGCTTTCAGAAACCTTGAGAGAAAAGGAAGAAATTTCAAGGCACACTGAGTTGTGACTCCCAAGGTCACAGAAACACAGGCTAGAATTTAACATTATTTAAGACATCTCAACCTCTAACTTTGCTCTTGTTTTTCTTTGGAGTCTGCTTAAAGAAAAAGTCGATGAAGCCCCAGCTGTAGATTCTAAGCATAGTGAGACTTAATGAATCAGTCAATTAATTGATACAAATAATTCTCCCCCAAGGAACTGTGAAAGGGTTTGAGTAGAATTCTGCCTGGAGGCAAGTTGCTAGAGGATGAGGTGTGGTAGCCTCCTCTTTCTGGGACTCCTTCCAGGTTTGGAATTGGCCCTCCATCCAGGGGATAAGTAGAGACCTTCTGCCAGGGGACATCCCCTCAGTGAGCCTGTCTTTTATCTGGTTTCTGGAAAGCTCAGCCATAGGGTGAGCAGGAGACAGTGTGCCAGGGGTATATGGGTTTCAGAGGATTGGGGGCTGTGGGGTTTGATGTGGTGGATGGGAGGGGAGGCCTGGAAGTAACCTCACCCTTTGGTGACTTCTAGCTGTCAGAGTAAGTAGCAACCGAGATGTCCTTTGGGAGGTAGTGGACAGACAATAAGCTGTCATGCATCTTGACGATGCAGTGGCATTCAGTGCCCACAAGAGGAGAGCTAGCTGCCAGGGGAAGACACGGTGGGGGGGAGCTTTGCGACCAACCACTAAGCGAAGGAGGCCAGCCTGAAAGGGCTGCTTACATCATGAGTCCAGCTATCTGTCGGGCTGGAAAAGGTAAACTATGGAAAGAGTGAAAAGGTCCATGGTTCCAGGGTACAAAAAAGGAAGCCAGGGAGGCAGAGCCTAGAGGAGTTTTAGGGCACTAAAGTGACTTTGAGTGACACTACGATGGTAGGTTCATGTCATTCATTATACTTTATCCAAAGTCAGAGAACACCCAACAGCAAGTGTGGACCTCAGACTTCGAGTGATCATGCTGGGCTGTAGAGGCCCCCTGTGACTACCGCACCATCCCTGTGGGGGTACATGCTGGGGGTGTAGGCATGCTGGAGTCCAGGAGCATGTGGGAAATCTCTGCTTTGCTGTAAACCTAAGGCTCTATTAAAACAACAATAAAGAAAAACAAAAAGCCCAAGAACTGGGATACACACTGTACCTTCGATATATCTAAAAAAACATGCAAATAAAATTTTAAAACAAGAATGCCCAACAGAAAACTGGCAAGAGGTAACAAAAATAACTTATTAGAGAATAAATATAAATGACCAGGGGCCTGGCGGGATGGCTCAGTGGTCTAAAGCGCCTGCTTGGGAAAGCTTGGGCAGCTTCAGGGACCGCGGTTCGATCCCAGGCACCACATGCTGCGCCAGCCCTGCCGTCAGGGCAGGCTGAGCCGGCCATAAAAAATGAGTGAATAAATGACCAATAAAATGGTCATGCTCAGAGCAATAAAGTAAATGCAACTAGAACCAAGATACCATCTCAGGGAATGCTTTTAAAGTTAGGAATAATTTAAAAGTATGGGCCCGGCGGGATGGCTCAGTGGTCTAAAGCGCCTGCTTGGGAAAGCTTGGGCAGCTTCAGGGACCGCGGTTCGATCCCCGGCACCACATGCTGCGCCAGCCCTGCCCTCGGGGCAGGCTGAGCCAGCTATAAAAATGAGTGAATAAACAAACAAAGGTTCTGAAACAAGAAAAAAATAAATAAAAATAAAAAATTCTTAAAAAAATAAAATAAAAAATAAAAGTATGAAATTTAGGGACCGAGGAGATAGGTCAGTGGCTTAAGCTCTTGTCTGGCAAGCACAACTTGTCCTGAGTTCAATCCCTGATGCCATAAGTAAATAAATAAAATTATAAAATTTGTTAGGGGGAAGGATATGAAAAAATAGACAGCGTAACCCAGCTTGGAGGGCTATAACCTGTCCCAGTGCCTCTGAATGAAAATCTTGAAACAGAATGAAAAAGGCTTTAAAAGATTTCCTATATGACTGTCACTATTATTATTATTATTATTATTTTTTTTTTTTTTTTGTCTTTTTGAGACAGGGTCTCGCTATGCAGTTCAGGCTAGCCTTGAGCTCACTTTTGTCGCCCAGGCTGGTCTCGAACTCACACTGATCCTCCTGCCTCAGCCTCCCGAGTGCTGGGATTACAGGCGTGAGCCACCATGCCTGGCACTATTATTATTTTTAATGTGTTTGGTTGTTACAGGTTCTCACTATGCAGCTTGGACTCATAATGATCCTCCTGCTTTCAGCCTCCCCAGCGCTGGGATTATAGGCGTGTGCCACCATGCTCCCACTCTGGTCTACTAAGCCTGCCCCCTGGGGGTGCTGATGCAGCCGGTGGTGCCAGATATTGAACCAGCGTCTCTGTGCTTATGTAAGCTTTCCTAAGCAGGTGCTTTAGTCCACTGAGCTATCTCACTGGCCCTTGACCCTTATTTTTATTTCTAGGAATAAATCCTAAGAAAATAGAGATACTCATAAAAACTAAGTATGTGAATAGATACAAAAAATGCACTTAACATCTAACTGGCATTTATAGTAAAAACAAGGAAGAGAAGAGAAGCTTCTCTAATCAATAAAGAACACCTAGAGATAATGTACGCTAACATCAAATTAAGTGGGAAACACTGAATTGTTTTGGAGGCCCAATTTCACTGCTGAACTGGAAATCCTGGCCTTATATAAGCCAAGATGAGAGAGTAAGATTCTTAAAGTTTGGAAAAGAAAAAGTAAAACTACTTTGTGGCTAATATGAATTTTTTTAATATGAAAAAAGTCCCAGAGAAATTATAAAATAAATTTTAGAACCAGTAAGTGATAGAATAAAAAGTTAAACAAAATTTAACTGCATTCTTAAATTAGCAATGTACAACTGGAAATGAAATAAAACATTGTACCCTCTCTATGTATAATATTTGGGAATTAGTCTAACAAAAAGCATTTATGATCTCTCTGATAAACAGTCAGGGCTGCCAAGAAACCAAAGAAGGTCTCAGCCAATGAAAAGCTATCCCAGTCCATGGACTGTGGCAGCCAGTGCTGTCAGGTTAGCAACCTTGCCCAGCTGACCTCTACTTTCAGAATAGCTAAAAAAAAAAAAAAAAAAAAAAAAAATTCGTTACAGGAATTGCTGTTAGATTGGCAAAGTGACTGTAAAAGTTTTTAGGCAATGGCAAAAACCTAGAATAGCCATGGAAACTAGATCAAGGAAGAACAAGGTTGAAGAATTTGTCTGATTTTGTGACGTATGGAAATTTTTTTTTTTTTTTTTTTTTTTTTTTTTTTTTTTTTTTTTTTTGTATTTTTGAGACAAAGTCTCATTATCCAGTTCAGGCTGGCCTTGAGCTCACTTCTGTAGCCAGGCTGGTCTCGAACTTGCACTGATCCTCCTGCCTCAGCCTCTCAAGTGCTAGGATTACAGGCATGTGCCACCATGCCCGGCACAATAACAAGATGGATGGAGACATACGGTGCCATTTCTATCGGGTGGTGCTCAGAGCAATAGTCATCATACTATTTTTTTTAAAGCTATGCCTTATAAACACACACACACACACACACACACACACACACACACACACACACACACAAAAGAACCTTCCAAAGGCCAAGCATGGTGGCACAAGCCTGTAATTCCAGAACTTGGGAGGCTGAGGCAGGAGGATTGGTGTGAGTTTGAGACCAGCCTGGACTACAAAAGTGAACTCAAGGCCAGCCTGAACTGCATAGGGAGACCCTGTCTCAAAAAACAAAACAAAACAAAAAAACAAAAACAAAACCCTTCCAGAAGTGTTTTAAAAACTAGCAAGAATGGCAAGACAAATGTATTCAGTGTGAGAGGTGGTATTGAGGAGGACTCATGGAAATTTTCTATAAAAGAACTTTTTTTTTTTTGTTTGTTTTTTTGTTTTTACAGACCTGGGGATTAAACTCAGGACCTTGCACTTGCCAGGGAGGCACTTGTGTCCCTGAGCTATCTCCCCAGCCCTGCTGTAAAAGAACTTTTAAAAATTTAAATATTCATTGTATATTTCGATCATGTTGCATATGATAAAACATTTGTATGTGAAGTATAAAAGGGCTATTTTAGGACTTCCTAGATAGCTCAGCACACTAAGCACCTGCTTAGGCAAGCGCAGGGACTGGGGTTCAATCCTGGCAACACATGTTGAGCCAGACCCAACCTGGGGCATGCTGAGCTGGTGATGGAGACTGGGCATGGTGGTGCATGCCCGTACTCCCAATGCTGGGGAGGCTGAAAAGAGGAGGACTGCTATGACTCTAAGCTGTGTAGTGAGATCTTCTTAAAACTTAGAAATAAGGAAACAAACAATTTTAAAGTGGCCAGGAGATCTGAAAAGACATTTTGCCCCAAAAAGATATTCAGAAGGCAAATAAACAGGCAGGTGAAAAGGAAGGTGTCCAACATGTTCACTATCACAGAGGTGCAAACTAGAGCCACAAAGCCAGACAAGAAGCAATAACAAAGTGCATAGCTGGAAAGAGGGTGGCATGGGTCAGGACTGGAGGGACAGAAGAGAGGGTCTGACAGCATCTTTGGAAGTCACACATGCACTTAGTGCAGGACACAGTCATCCTATTGTGAATTAGCCACACAAAAAAGCATTTCCCCAAAAGCCTGGGTGTAAAGATTTACAGCAGTTGTATTCACAGTTCCAAAACCAAGACACAATGCCAGTGCGTTGGTAGATGGCTGAGACA
Organism: Myocastor coypus; assembly: GCA_004027025.1. NCBI lineage: Eukaryota > Metazoa > Chordata > Mammalia > Rodentia > Myocastoridae > Myocastor > Myocastor coypus. Next base: position 44,652 of record PVJA010012889.1, read on the forward strand.
CAGGGCAGCACAAGGAACCTCCAGGGTAGAGAAGCCAGGCACAAAGGGCTACCAGGAAACACTCACACTGCACTATCCTCAGCCAACCAAGTCTCGGTGAGGATGGGGAAGAGCCCAGACCCTCACATTCTGGAAAATAGCCTGGCAGTTTCTTATAAATTAGATGCATATGAACTCTACAATCCAGTCACCTTACTCCAAAGTGTGGACCAGGAGCAATGAAAAATATATGCTCACAGGTGAAAATGGATCCACCAAAGTTCAAAGCAGGGCTGGCCACATAGCTCAGCGGACTAAAGTGCCTGCCTAAGCAGGACCGAGGCTGGATCCCTGGAGTGCCATGCTGTGCCGCGCAGGCCCCATCCTTAGAGTGTGCTGAGATAGTGATTGAGACGGGGTGTGGTGACGTGCATCTGTGATCCCAGAGCTTAGGAGGCTGAAAACAGGAGGATCACTGTGAGTCCAATCTATGTAGTGAGATCCTGTACTAAATATATTTTTTAAAAAGTTCAAAGCAGGGGCCCAGCAGGATGGCTCAGTGGTCTAAAGCGCCTGCTTGGGAAAGCTTGGGCGGCTTCAGGGACCGCAGTTTGATGCCTGGCACCACATGCTGTGCCAGCTCTGCGCTTGGGGCGGGCTGAGCCGGCCATAAAAATGAGTGAATAAACAAACAAAGGTTCTGAAACAAGAAAAAAAAAAAAACTCTTAAAAAAAAAAGTTCAAAGCAGCTTTATTTTTAAGAGCTAAGAACTGAAAACAACCCCAAGTTAATCCTCAGCAGAATACACCTGAGGCAGCTGCTACATACACAGCAGGAACATGGATGGCCCATCCCCATGTGGGACAGTGCAGATGCGTCACAAAGCTGTTCTCCCAAAGCTCCTGTGGTACAATTCCACTGACATCCAATTCTGGGAAAGAGAAACCAATCCATAACGACAGAAATCTAATATGCCATTTTTTTCTTTTTCAATTTTTTTTCTTGTGTTAAGATTTCATAAAAGCTACCACCTCACCCATTTTAAAGTGTAAAATTCAGCTATATTAAATACATTCACAATATCACATAACCATTATCTGCTCCCATCTCCAGAATTCTTCTCATTTTATAAAACTGAAGCTCTAGCCAGGCCTGGTAGTGCACAGATCTGCAACCCCATGTACTTGGAAGGCTGAAGCAAGTGCAAGCCTAGTTCAGGCATCTTATCTAGATCCTCTCAAAAACCAAAGCAACAATTTTAGGCAAAAGAAAGTAACAAAAGGCATCTAAATTGAAAAATAAAGCAAAAACAACTGGCAATATAGCTCAGTGGTACAGCACCTGCCTAGCATGTGGGAGGTCCTAGGTTCAATCTCTCTTTTGTGTGTGGGGGTACTGGGGATTGAACTCAGGATCCTGAGCTTACTAGGCAGGCACTTATTCTACTGAGCTATCTCCCCAGCTTCTCAATTTCTTTCTTTCTTTTTTTTTGGTGGCGGGACCAGGGTTCAAATTTACGACCTTGCACTTGCCAAGCAGGCACTTGTGCCACGGAGCTATCTCCCCAGCCCCTCAATTCCTAATACTGTAAAAACCAAACCAAACCAACTTCCCTGAAACTTTACTGTTCTTTCTAACACTAATTCTCCATTTGCCCTCCTTCCAGGTAACCACTGTAGGTCCATGAATTTAGCTGTTTTAAGCACTTCATAGGTATGGGGTCACGCAGTACTTGCTTTTGGTGACTGACTTATTTCACTTAGCAGGATGTCCTCAAGTTTCACCCATAATGCAACATGTGTCAGGATTTCCTTTCTTCTACAGTGGATTACTATTCTTTTCCACAGATAGACCACTTTTTTTGTTGTTTTTTTGGTACCGGGAAGGGGACTGAACTCGGGAGCTTGTGCCTGCCAGGCGGGTATTTATGCCACTGAGCTATCTCCCCAGCCTGAGACCACATTTTGTTTAACGTTTGTTATTTTCTGTCTAATTTCTGCAGCCTCCTTGATGAGTTTGAGGTTACCTTTCTTTTTTGCTGTATTTAGGACAGGGTCTACAGGGTTTCACTATGTAGATCAGACTTGTAGTGATTCTCCTATTTTCAGCCTCCCAAAGAGCTGGGATTACAGGTGCATACACCACACCAAGTCTCAACCACCATGAGGTTACCATTCATTGGAGCTTTTAAAAAAATAGTAATTAATTAATGTTATGGCCAGCTCAGCCTGTCCTGTGGGTGGGGCTGGTGCAGGATATGGTGTTGGGGATCAAACCACAGTCCCGGTGGTTGCCTAAGCAGGTGTTTTAGACCACTGCGCTACCTCACTAACCCTCATTGTAGCTTTTACTCGAATCTTCCCTATGATTAGGGGCCTTGTGCTTGTTGCCTAATTGTGTATCTTCTTTGGAGAAATATTTATCCCAATCTTTGCCCATTTTTAATTTGATTGCTTGTGCTTTAGGGTTTAAGTGGTCTCTGTATATCTTGGATATGGATCTCTCACTAGACATGGGAGTTACAAATATTTTTCAGCCCTCTGTGGGTTGGCTTTTCACTCTGTTGACAGAGGACCTTTAAAGTTGTCCCATCTGTTTTGTTTTCTTCTTCTTCTTCTTCATTTTTTAAAATGTTTCCAGTACTTTTGGGGTCAAATCTAAGAAATAACTCTAAAATTGCAGTTGAGTCACTTTGGGGACAGAGGCTGGAAGGAAGAATGGACCACGAAGGGGTGGCAAGAGACTTCGGAGGGATGGATCTACACACTGCCTGTGGTGAGGATCCTACAGGAGTACATTACAAAACCCAAACGGACCAGACCATATGTTTTACATGTGTATTGTTTATTGCATAATGCTTATACGAGGTATGACAGAAAAGTGCAGGGAATGTCTAAATTTTTAAAGATTATTATAATAAAGGACACGGTTCCAATAATGTCCCTCCCAGTACATCCCCTCAGCTTGACTGCTTATCTCCCTCAAGTTTTTAGTTGTTCTCTGTGGCAGCCTGAGTGTCCTGAATTGATTCAAAATGTTCACCTTTTGTGGTTATTTTGACTTTGAAGGGGGAGCGAGGACTCATATGGTGTGAAATCCAGTGAAAAAAGAAGTAGAAGAGTGCACACCACAGGACTTTTATGAAATGCTCCACCACATTCACCACTTTTTAAAATGGCACTTTGTAAAGACACTCATGTAAGAGGACTTCCAGAACTGCTTCAGAAAGTGGCAAGAATGATGGCATAAGTGTGTTGGAAACAAGGGAGACTTTCGAGAAGGCTTGATGGCAATTTTTTTTTTTTTTTTTTTTTTTTTGGCCAGCCCTGGGAGTGGTGATGGCGTGGCATGGGGATCAAACCACAGCTCCTTTGCTTGCCTAAGCTTGCCTAAGCAGGCACTTTAGACCACTGAGCTATCTCGCTGGTCTGGGGGTGCGTCTTTTACTGTAACAAATCTTCAAAACTGCAACCATTAAGCATGTATTTTGATCACACTCCACGTTTGAACAAAGGAGACCCACCGATATTCAACTCAACACTGCTGCTAAATTCCTCAAACAGGGAAACGTTTTAATATGCTAGTCATATCATGCAACACAATGAAGCTATTGTAAAATATTTTATAGATGAATTTAATGATCAAAATGCTCTATTATGTTGAATGAAGAAAGTGAGATGCAACGCTGCATGGGGTTAATAAAGTTTTATGTGTGACATACACCAACAGGTATACTGTAAATACATAAACACAGAAGTAGAAGATGATACTAAGATTATAATGATCATCTGTAGATGGCACAGTTATAGTTTATCATCTTGTTCTTTATTTTTTCAAATTTTCTTTTCTTTTTGAGGTACTGGCAATTGAACTCAGGACCTTGAGCTTGTCAGGCAAGCACTTATTCTACTGAGCTATCTCCCCAGCCTTCTTTCAAATTTTCTAATAGGACTAATGCATCATTTGAATAACCAGAAATAGTAAATGAATCTTCTTTATGCTTACTTTTTTTAAACAGAAAAAAAAATCTGTATTTCCATTTGTATTATAAAAACAGTAAGAATAATCTAGAAAAGAAAAAAGGGAAAAGGAAAGTGTGGCCAACAATTTCCCTCTTCAGGCCAGGACCTGGGCCTTCCTAAGAACCAGAAGCCCTGAGAACTGCTCTCAGGACTTTGTTGGCAGCTTATGAGTGAGTGAGCAGGGAGCCTGAGGACCGAGATTTCACACGCACACCTGGCCTGTGCCCAGTGCCCGACCCTTGCTGTGTGATTTTTGGAGATTGTGTTAATAACTTAAAGCACAACACCTCTTAAAGACTGCCCTGGGCCAGTCAGATAGCTCAGTGGTTTAAAGCACCTGCTTAGGCAGACCCGGGGACCAGGCTTGATTCCCAGTGGCACACCCCTGAGGTGCGCTGCGACACAACTGAGACTAGACGTGGCGGTGTGTGCCTGAAATCCCAGCACTTGGGAAGCTGAGAACAGGAGGATCACTACAAGTCCACTCTATGTAGTGAGACCCTATATTACACACATTTCTTTAAAAATGCCTGCTCTGAGGACAGATCTACTCTCCTTGGACTGGTGCTCCTGGCTCGGGCAGTATCATGGTGGGGCTCTGCTGTGCAGCAGCCGTGGTCCTCAGCCTTGGCTCCAACATGCTCCACTACATACTTGGGGTCATCTGTTCCCATTTTCATGGAATAGGATTCACAGTTCACAAACACACACACACACACACACACACACACACACACACACACACACACACAGAGAGAAACTCATATTGATGGCCAATAGGTTTCTGACAAAAGTGTCCAAATAGTCAAGGAAGAAAAGAATAGTCTTCAGCAAATGGTACTGAGACACTTAAGATTTCCCTGGGCAAAAGAATGCTCATAGCAAAAGATACCTCATGCTATCTGAAAAATCTGCTCAAAATAGATTTAAGATTGAAGCATAAAAGCTAAAACTATAAAACTCTTAGAAGAAAACTTAGGCACAGATCTTCACGACCTTATTGTTCCTTCCAATTACATCAAAATTATAAAGGAAAACATAGATAATTTTGACGCTATACACGTCAGAAATGCTTGTGCTTAAAGAACACTAGTAAGACAGTGAAAAGAACCCCAGGACAGGAGAAAGTATTCACAAACTATGTATCTGACTCTAATACCTAGAAGTATATCTATGTTTATATCTCTGTGTGTGTGTGTGTGTGTGTGTTACCAGGGATCACACTCAGTACCTTGTGCTTGCAGGCAAGTACTTATTCTACTGAGCTATCTTTTGGCCTCCATATCCTTTTTGTTTTTTTTTTTTTTTGGTTCTTCTTCTTCTTCTTCTTCTTCTTCTTCTTCTTCTTCTTCTTCTTCTTCTTCTTCTTCTTCTTCTTCTTCTTCTTCTTCCTCTTCCTCTTCCTCTTCCTCTTCCTCTTCCTCCTCCTCCTCTTCCTCTTCCTCTTCCCTTCCCCTTCCCCTTCTCCTTCTTTTTTTTTTAGTATCAGGGATTGAACTCAGGACCTTGCACTTGCCAGGTAGGCACTTAGGCAGCTGAATTATATTCTCAGTCCTGCAGTGATTCTCTTACCTTAGCTTATAATCTCATAGTACAGATTACAGGCATGTGCCACTACATCTGGCTCTAGAATATTGTTTGTGAAAAGAACCTTATAATACAAGAATAGAAGGACAAGTAGTCAGGCCTGATGACACAAGCCTGTAATTCCAGCCCTCTGGGTGGCTGAGCCAGAAGGATCATAAATTTGAGTCTAACCTTTACCGCTTAACAAGACCCTATCTCAAGACAAAAACATGTAAAACAGCTAGGGAGGCAATTCAATGTGAAGTCCTCTGCGATTTAGTCCGCAGAAATGCAAATCAAAGCAGAGTTAGATACTGAGCCAGAGACAGAAAGGGACGCTATCATTTAAAAAGGTGGAGGGGCCCGGCGGGATGGCTCAGTGGTCTAAAGCGCCTGCTTGGGAAAGCTTGGGCGGCTTCAGGGACCGCGGTTCGATCCCCGGCACCACATGCTGCGCCAACCCTGCCCGTGGGGCGGGCTGAGCCGGCCATAAAAAATGAGTGAATAAACAAATAAAGTTTCTGAAACAAGAAAAATAAATAAATAAATAAAAATTAAAAAAAAA
>PVJA010012890.1:0-50845 GCA_004027025.1 Myocastor coypus
TAATTGTTTCCCTAGTTTTTTTTTTTTTTTTTTTAAATAGGAGCAATTATTTTATTTTTTTTATTTTTTTCAAGTTTCAATTTTTTTATTGTTTAAATTTAACAATGGTTGTATTACATATTTTCATCATCAGATCAGTTTAGATTAATACATATAGGTATATAAGATTGATCAAACAATTAAACATTAACCCTTCTAAATCAACATTACTTTTGACCTTCCTTCTTGGTTAAGAATCTCAGGCTAGGGCCAGCTGTGTAGCTCAGCAGACTAAGCACTCGCTTAGGGTGTCACAGGGGCCAGGGTTTGATTCATAGCCCCACCTACCGTGCTGGCCCAGCTCTCAGGCACGCTGAGCTAGCAATGGAGTCCAGGCATGATGGTGCATGCCTATAATCCCAGCACTTGAGAGGCAGGAAACAGGAGGATCACTATGAGTCAGAGCTGCGTATTTAGACCCTGCACCCCTCAAAAAAAAAAGTCTCAGCACTGAAGCTATGCAACGCTTCCATATTTCCTGGCTTTGCTGCTTTTGGCTTCCCTGAACAACCTCCTGCAGAGTTCCTGAGCCCAGGTGGGGAGGACACTGCTGCTGCCCCGTGTATGTGCTGCCCCAAGAACAGAACCAGTCTTTCTGAAGCCTTGTATTTTGCCTGCAAGATACTTAAATTCGGTGAAGGAAACAAGGTAAAATATAATATAATAAACTAAACAAGGAACTAGGCAGTCACAGATAAAGCCCAAAGAGAACTTCAGGCAGTAAGTTCTAGCAGAGGGGTAGAAGGGTCATGAGTAGGGAAGTCTTTAGGGCCTTAATGGAAAAATTCAGGCTTAATCTGAGCTTTAAACAGTGGATAGGAGCCAGGCGTGGTGGCACATGCCTGTAATCCCAGCACTCGGGAGGCTGAGGCAGGAGGATCGGTGCGAATTCGAGACCAGCCTGGGCTACAAAAGTGAGCTCAAGGCCAGCCTGAACTGCATAGCGAGACCCTGTCTCAAAAAGAAGAAAAAAAAAAAAAAAACAGTGGATAGGAGGGGAATGGGTAGAAGGAGGTGAAAGGATCTATTTTAGCTCTTCCAAAAGCTTTCTACAGAGGGGAAGAGTACATGGGAAAGTCTCCTCAGGTGGCCGTTAGCTGTGGGTGTTTTCTTTGGGAAAAAGTGTCCCCCCAATTGACTCAGCCAAGTAGAGCAGCCTGCCTGGAAGAGTGGATATCCTTCTGGATTCCAGATGGTGGGACTGGGGTCACTTCTTGGCCTCCTGGATGTGTTCTCCCCCTGAGATGTCAAATGGCCTTTACGGAGGGAATGCATGTTTCTGCCTAACTGAGGATCCTGGCGGGTAGCCCCAAAATGGAGACACTTGTCCCTTCAGGGCACCTGTAGGGCCAGACAGCCATGATGTCTGACTCCAGTCTGACTCCAATTTCTTGGAAGCAAGAACAGCCAAAACACCACATTACACCACATCATCCCTTCCCCAGAAATAATGAGGACTATTTGTAGAGTTATCTTTGAGCACTTTTGTGCTCCCCTCAAATATTTTCTGTAGTTATACTCGCTTTTTCACTGTGGCTTTATTTTGTATCTGTGTTGATTTAATATGCTCCAAAGCATGAGGAAAATATTGCCTGGTTCCCAAACCTCTGAGCCAAGGCACCTGGATTTGGGAAAAACAAGGAGTTAGAGAAGTTGCCTTTAGGCCTGTGAAAGGCCAGGTACCCTGGATTGACCTTACCGTGATGGCTCAGTGGCTCTGACTATATCAGGTTTCCACTTCATGTGCTTATTGTAGCTACATTGCTATAAGGAAGGAAAAGTAGGCATTACCATCCTGACTGGTAATGCTGCAGCTCAAGACACTGAAGACTTGCTTTGCTCCTCACAGGCGCTTAGAGGCAGAGCCAAGCCTAGAATCTAGCATCTGTCCCATCTCAGCCCTGTGCCCTGTGCCCTAGACATCATTAGGAAACCCAGGGAAGAAGGGCGGTAGCCCCCAGGAACAGGTCAGAAGGAGCCCTACCGCACGCACTCTTAGTTTCACTTTTTATTTCAAGAAGCCATCATTTACATGTGAATGGATTATATCAGCCACAAATTGTATCTTTCGGGAAAATCTGTTCATCAACAAACTGCATAAAACAGACAAATATAACACAACATGGAACATTTGGGAGAACTGCTGTGATGAGCACCGATCAAAGAGTTTACTTAAAACATCGACCATTCACATCTTCCAAAACAATCAGAACATGATCAGAAGTAAATGGTAGGCACCCAAATTTTGTACATGAAGGTTCTACTACACGCTTTGGAGTCAGGGTACTTAAAAAACACAAGAGCAAAAGCCAAGTACCTGTCTTCAGGCTTCTCATCCAAAGCTCTTACTGGAAGAAAAAGCCCCAGCCCCGTGGGCTATCCAGAGCCTTCTCCAGTGTCAGAGCCACAGTATCTAATTCCTCTGCTGCCTGCTGCCAACCAGTGTTGTCCCAGGCATAGTCCTGCAGGAGCCTACAAATTCCTGATACACAGAACGTGTTGACACTAGTAATCTCATAAAGATGGATTTACCGTTTGCTCAAAAGCTTTCAGCGAAGACTGTTTGTCCAAGACAGGAGATAAAAGCAGATGCTGGAAGTTCAGATCTCTCCTTCAGGGGACAACATGTGCAGATAGGGCCAGGGTGCAGAGGCATGGCTCACTTTCTCCTAAGAACCTCAGGGGCTACAGGGGTTACTCCATCCCAGGGCTGGGACAATCAACAAACATCTAGAGTCCCATCTCTAGTACACAGCTAGGCTGAGGACTCTCTGCCTAGTAGGAGCCAAGAGAGTGTTTACTGCACACCCACAATGTGCCAGATGCACAATTTCTTACAGACAGTGAAACACAGCAAGTCCAAAGCTGAATCTGCATTGTAAGCTGCTCCTTAGCTTGTCCCATGTCAGAGATGACACCTCATTACTCCATGTCTCAGGCCACAAGCACTGACACTGTGTTCCGCGTCTCCCTAACCCCTTTCTCTCAACCATGGCTCTGGGCCATTCATCACCAGTCCTGTCAGATACAAGTGAAAATATACCCAGAATCAGACCTCTGGCAGTCACACCCTGGCCCAAACCACCTGCACTGTGACAAGTGCCTCTTAACCAGCATCCTCCTGCCTTGCCCTGCCTCCTAAATCACTCTCCACACTCAGTAAGACCACTTAGAACACGCTCCTCTGTCCACATTTGTCCACAGCTCCATCTCATGACCACGCCCCCTACCCACTGGTTCCTTTGAGGCTCTGAACCCACAAGCTCTTTCCACCTTTCTCCCTCTGTGCAAGCCAAATATCTGCCTCCCAGTGCCTCCAGTTTAGCAAGCACATTCCAGACCAGGACCCTTGCACTGCTGCTTCACGCCACCTCCCTGATATCCCTTTGGTTGACCTCTGAGGCCCTCAGTGGAAGCTCGAGTGCAATGTCAAGGTGGTGGCCTTTTCCTGAATTTCACGATGCATTCCTTGTCACCCTCACATTATCACCATCTTTTTTTTTTTTTTTTTTTTGAGACAAGGTCTCACTGTGAAGCCTCGGCTGCCCTTAAACTCACTTCTATCACTCATTCTGGTCTCAAAGTCACAGCCATCCTCCTGGCTCAGCCTCCCGAATGCTGGAATTACAGGAGTATGCCAGCGTACTCAGCTATCACCCTTATTCTGTCTCATTGTTGTAACACTTATCACCTACCTGATAAGGCATTTATTTATTTTCCTCTTGTTTTATCCCCTGCCATAGGATGTCAGGCTCATGAAGAGTAGGATTTATCTATTTTGCTTAGTGCTGGCATCTCTAAGACTAGGAACATAGCCGTGCCTGTTATGGGGTAACCATTCAACATTCCTTAAAATAAGGAAGTGAATATGCCAGAAAAAATTGCAAAGACTGCCATCTCATTCAGTTGGGCAACTGAGCATCTAAAACCAAGGTGAAGCGGTAGACGGACTTGCTGAAAGTGAGAAATGGTAGATGATTGGATGCCAGAACACACTTTCTGATTGGCAGTTCAGTCTGCCTCTCATCCAGACTACAAAACTCCCAAGCTCCCTCCAGAGATTGTTTCCAGGGAGAAGGTGGTTATGGTGCAGCTATTTTTGTATCTCAGCAGATGACTCTCAAAGCAAGGCGTAGCAAGTCACTTCACTTCCGTCTGTCCACATCCCAAAGACAGAAGATGCCATTCCATCTTGCTTGAGAACAAGAAAGATGGGCAGGCCTGGAGGGGAGCTGGCTGAGAAAGAAGCAAAGTGGGAGGGATCTGACTCCCATTTCCTCCATCTTCAGCAATGAGTTTCAGCTTTGGAGACCACAATCCTTTGAGCACCCTGGAAGGTCTGGAGGATTTCCCCGGGAGATCCACTCAGGAGAAAATACGTGTGTCAGAAAGGTAATAGAAAATAAATAAATAAACAAGCAAACAAACAAACAAACAAACAAATAAATAAATAAATAAGAAAGGTACTTGAAAGTCAGCATGACTCTTAAATGAAAGTCTACTTGTCCAATCCCAGGGTTAGCAACAAATATCTTCAAGAAGTAAGCGCGCGCACACGCGCGCACACACACACACACACACACACACACACACACATCACACAGATCACAGTGCACAGAGATAACTCCCATATAAGGCAGCACCGACTTCTCTGGAAGGTGGTGTGGTGTAGTGATCTGACGGGAGCTCTGCAGCCAAGATGGGATGAAGCTGACCCTTCTAGTAGCAGATAACTGTCTCTACCCCTCAGTACCTCATAGTCCTCATCTATAAAAAATGAGTATTTTATTGATTTAATTGATTACTGTATTCAGTAAGCAATGCATGATAAAAACAGGGCCTGGCATACAGTAGACACTTGAAAAATAAAAAGTTTGTTATTTGGGCACACAATGGGTTGCGTTGCATCAGGTCCATAGTCCACCTGCAGCAACCACCGAGGTTCAGCAAGGCCAGAGCCCTGAATATAGGAGATGCTTTGCACAAAGTGATTTTACACAATGGAGGCAAAAAAGGGTGTGGAGTTGCATGTAGTATAGCTTTTTGTGTGTAAGGGGGGGACCGGGGTTCAAACTCTCGACCTTGCACTTGGCAGGCAGGCATTTGTGCCACAGAGCTATCTCCCGAGCCCTGGTATAGTACAACTCCAAAAGCACCCAGGGATCCTATTCCTCATGTGCACCTCCTGGTCCAGGAGAGCTCTCAAGTCTCTCTGCTTATTCACTGCAGATTCTCAGGCCAGTGCTCCCACCCTTACTCATTTCTACTCTCTGCAGACTGTTATTTTTACCATTATGCTTATTAGAACCCAATTCTATTATCTCAAAACAACAGTAACTGTCCCCTGGGGTTCCTTATAAAGGGACTGTGTAGCTGTTTGTAACCATAAAAGCTTTATTAGTACATTTAATAAGTTGAGATCTTTAGACTTTATTTCAGTGGGAACTGATCATAATGTTTTCAAGTGGGTTGATGTTTTTCATTTTAAGTACATGATCCTTATTAAAGGTTGTGGAAATGTATACAGGATATAACCTCCCATGGTTCTTCCCTCTATAGCCCTAAACTTTCTTAAAATATTGGCAGTCTTCAAAAAGAATAAATCTTACCTCCTTATTCTCATTTTTCATCTTCTAGAAAATACTGTGGCTTGCACCTCCAGTGAAAAGTGATCCCCTAAGTTTTAACAGACCCATTTGATGGCCTTGAGTGGGCTCTGGAAGTGGCAGAAGAAATATGGCTTTCCCTCTAGAGATGCTAGTTTCCCAGAGGCCCTGTCTCGAGCTACAAGATACCATGAAGGCAGTTGCAGCAAAAAATACCAGAGCATTCCCTTCAGCCCCCTGTATGAAGACAGAATGCGCTGGGATACTGATATCTGTGTATACCTGAACATGCTCTAGAAAGATCTGCATTAAATATATGATGGTTGTTATCTCTTAGAAATAGAGCTCGAAGCCGGGCCTGGTGGTGCACACCTGTAATCCCAGCACTTGGGAGGCTGAGGCAGGAGGATCAGTGCAAGTTCGAGACCAGCTGGGCCTACAAAAGTGAGCTCAAGGCCAGCCTGAACTGCATAGCGAGACCCTGTCTCAAAAAGACAAAAAAAAAAAAAAAAGTTCCTTTCTAAGAAATAGAGCTTGATGTCTTATTCCTTTTTCGCATTGGATGTATTTATTTAATAACCATTTATGGAGCACTTCTGATAAAATGTACTGTGTCATACGGATAAATTCTTCTTTCTTTTAATATCAACGTTGTCTAATGGTCTAAAAAGAATGACATGGCTGCTTTTCTTCTGTGGTAGAAACTGAAGCAATAATGGGGGGAAGAGCAAAGATGCAAGAGGGAAGCACATTTCTAAACTACAGCTGTCCTTTTCTAAAATATAGCATAGGGCCCAAGAGATAGCTTAGCAGGCTAAAGCACCCACTTAAGCCACTTTAAGCAACTTCAGGGACCTCTGTACCCCATGCTGCACCAGCCCCACCCCCAGGATAGGCTGAATTGGCCAGAGTCTGGGTGTGATGGCCCACGCTTGTACTCCAAGCTCTGGGGAGGCTGAAAACAGGAGGATCACTACACGCCCAATCTGCATAGTAAGACCCTGTAACAATCAAATGCGTTTTTTAAAAATGTAGCATAAGCTTACTGACAGCCTCAGGACACCACCCAGGCTTTCTAAGTTCCAGTTCTCCAAACTCACCTACTGTCTCTCCTGGTCCCCAATGCCTCAGGGTTCCCTTGTTTGCTATAGAGATCATGGGCATAATACTATCAATCACAATATGAAAATGACTTGCCCATGAAAGACACAGATTGAATAAAAAAATGAATAAATGGAAAATAATAAAGGGATGCTAAGACTATGTAAGCCCTGCCATGATTGACCTTAGGATGACCTGATTTAGTTTGTGAACATAATATATGAATTATAATAGATGTGTGTACAATTTGAAATTGATTCTCTTTCTTTCTCCTCAGTTTGTCCTGTTCTAGGATAATCAGTAAGCTATCAAATGGAGTGCAGGATAAGGCATTGATACATCCTTAGTGTATGATCATTCAAAATAAAACTATTACAACATCACGGGGTAAGGAAAGGAAGACCAATAAATGCATTCCTGCCTTTAGAGAAGAAATAGATGCTCAAGTAAAAAAAATGTAGTTAAAAGATACTGCGGTATTCATCTCCTAAAATCCATGAGTCGAATTAACTGGCGATGCAAGAACATTACAAGTAGATTCTTCATAAGTGGGACTAGCAACTTTCTAAATGGTTGGGAGGGAACCAGCACTGTGCCCTTTGGGTCTTATGCCACCTGAGGACGCAGAGCATTCATCTCTTCTAGAAGATGCCACAGTAAGGAGCCACTGTGGAAGTGGGCAGCAGACCTTACCCGATACTGACCCTGTAAGCATTTGATCTTGAACTGCTCAGCCTTCATAAATAAGAGAAATAAATTTATATTATTTATAACTCATCTGCTCTGTTACATTTTTTGCAACAGTCTAAGATAAGACAGTCAGAGCAAGACCAGGTAAACCATGTTAGTAGTAATTCAGTGATTTATGCCAGTCAATTTACCTTTTGATCTTGATCAAGTAGCTACCTAAGTCTCAGTATATTTAACTTTAAAAATGGAGTGAATTATACCTAATGCTCAGGACTAATGAGAAACATACGTAAGGCTACTTGCTTTATAGAGCACCTGGCATACAGCAGATTCCTTATAAATACTGGCTATTATTCTTGGGTTCATAGGACAATGTGTGACAGAAAATATCATGATAAGTGGTGAATGACACCTTTCTCCCTTTTAAAGGACTTTGGATGTAAATATTTCAATATCCAGATCAGATGAGTGAAAACAAACCTTCAGGGTGCTCTGGGCAGCACACATTTGCCCAAAGGTCACCCCAGCTTCTTACTTCACTGCTCTATGTTTTTTTTTCTTTTCCCCAAGGCAGAAGGATGATTTTCTTCTGCACATGATCAAAGCTGCCATAGAGACCATGTACACAGCCAGTGAGGCTCTGTTGGACATTCAGTCCTGCAAACTATTCCTATAGTCCCACCTTCAGTGGATGAGTGCTGAGGGAAACCCAGGGTGGGTGGCAGGAGCCTGACCTTTTCCAAATAGGAAGTAGGGTCCTGGCGGTACAGAGTCCTAGGCTGGGTGCTGAAAGGTGAGGGAGGAAAGAGAAAAAGGACACCAAGGTAAAAAGAACTCTCACTGTGCTGGAGTGAGAAAATATCCACTGGGAGCCCAGAGCATTTCAGAGAGAAGTCCATAACTGCAAATGAGCCTGGTGGCAACTAAGGACAAGTTCTGAGCAGCAGTAGGAAAGGGGCAATTCGAGGGCAGTCAGGAAAATTGTAATTTAATGAGACTGGTGGTCCCTGCCTTCAGGCCATTAGCAGCAATTGAGGTGGGCAGGCAGGCCTGGGTACATTTTGGCAGCTGTCGGGTTCCCCCAGTCCCAATACACAGCAGTGGGACCCATGGATTCCTTGCCTTTCTCTTGGGTGGAAAAAAGAAACAGAAATTACAGCAGAAATATTAAGTGTTTTCGTATGAGTTGTAGCTGCCAATCCAACTTGGGCATGCCAGGTTAAAAACGAATGACAGTTAGTATTGAAAGACCACTTCCCTATGCCACACATGGTTTTCATTGTCTTAACTGCATTTGTTGCATTTATGTATTGAATCCTCCTAAGAAGCCTGAGGAGAAAATCGTTTCCATCCTTCCCGTTTTAGAGTTAGAAGTCAACAGAGGGGTGAAGTAAGGAGATGAGGTGACTCTGGAGAACTTTTTCATAAATGTGTGCTGCTGTCACTCACAATTCCTTCATGGGCTCCCTGCTGCTGTGCAAGGCACAGAAAGAATGTGGCAGTGATGTTCAGTAAAATGAAATATGATAGGTGAACTTTATGCTCCTCCCTTTACTCCTCTTCCCCAGTTGACATTATGCAGCACAGGCTGTGCTTCATGTTCTGGGGTCATCACACTGACCCCGAGGAGTCACTCTCTGTCTCTTTATTCTCCAACCCATCCCCCCACAAGGTGTCTACAGCATGCCTTTGTAACAGCTATGTGCATGTCACTGTGGTCATTAGCAATTGCTAAGAAGTTAAGTCTGAATTCGGACTCAGCTTGAAAACAGGGCGAGTGATTTTCATAGCACCAGTGAAGTGGAGAAAGCTGAAGTATGCCCTCAGGGGAATGTGAACTAAACCAGTTTCATATATATATATATATATATATATATATTAGTTCTGGTGACATGCTTGTTTAAACTGGCTATAACCTAGCACTTGGCCATACAGAAACAGCCAAGACTGATCAAGATCTAAACGGTTCTCTAAGACACTCCAGGCTGAGTTATGTGAAAGCCAGAGGCCTACATGCATATGAAAAGAGCACAAACCTGTGATCTGTCACAGGCCATGAGGTCCCTCTCAAGTGCAGAGTGTCATCCTCCACAAGCTGAGTCATACAATGGAAATCCAGGAAGCATGAGAGGAGAACCTTCTCTTACTTGTTACCAAATCTGAGCTTACTTCTTACAATCTCAGCTTCCTGTTTTTCTGGTGTGATGAGGTGGTCTCAAGAGGTAGTCTTTTTGTCTCTACTGGGTTTTGCCCATATTTTAGCATCAGTTTCCTGTATGACTGAGGAAGACTTACAGAAAGCCAGAAATGGATGATGAAAGGGCTAACTCAGCTGTATTCCTAGGCTCTGTAAGATTCAGTGCAACATCTAACTTTGGCTCAGAACCATATGCTCAAGATACTAATATCTTTTTGACATTTAGCAGGTTAGAGAATATTAGATGCACGTTCTTCTTCTCATCACCATGGCAGTCTATGAGCCAATCCCTACTGCCTAAAGAAATACCTAAGATTGGCATTGTTCTTTCTTTTTGGTGTTCATGAAGTAGTGCTGAGATGAAAGGAAAATAAGACAAAAGAGGATCCGAAAGCAAAGACTTATTTCCAAATGTCATAGGCATACGTCTGTGTCCCAGTTCCTAATGGATTCTCTAATTATTCAGAAAAGCCCCAGTGAAGTTTGGCTCTAATGGAGAATACTCCATCATCATGTCCCACCTCAGGTGGCTCATAGTGAGAAATCTAATCAATTAACCAATTTAGGTGTTCTTGAAAAGCTTATCTGATTCTATGCTAAATCTTCAGAGCTTTCTGTTGCATGTAAAAAGAATTCACATAATTATACAGAACATGGAATGCCTACGACAAATTACATGTCCAGCGCTCAAGATGTATCTGTTGGGAGCCTGCATGTGATTTAACAGGTAAAAGTTACCATTTACCTAGATTGTTTGTCAGATTTTGAAGATATGGTAATTTATATATTTAGACTTTATATGAATATGCATACTAATATCACATAGCTAACTTAAATAACATGATCATTTTTTTCTTTTCTTTTTTTTTTTTTAAATATTATGGCTGGCTCAGCCTGCCCTGGGGGTGGGGCTGGTGCAGTGTGTGGTGCCAGGGATTGAACTACGGTCCCTGTGGCTGCCAAAGCTTGCCTAAGCAGGCATTAGACTGCTGAGCCATCTCATCAGCCCCGATTTTTTCTTTTCTTAACTTCAGTTTGAAGAGTAAAAACAAAAGCAAAATCAGAAAAAAAAATATGGAAATAGGGTAAAATACAATACATATGTTATAGATTTTTCAAAACAGGAATAGCTAATTAACAATGGTTGTTATGCTATCTATTTTAATTGTCAAATCTGTTGCTAAGAAAAACACAGTTATTCAAGATTGGGGAAATAACTGAATATTGGTACTTGCTTTCAAGAAATCTATTTCCCACTTGTCTTTTTTGTTTTAATTTATTTGAAAGAGTGTATAATAATTGATAAGACATTAGAAACAGTACACATTTAGAAGACCAAGATAGAAGTATTCAACCATGGGTTTTGTATTGCATATTGCTATCCTTGACGTAGTTTCTCTGATTTCAAATATCACCATACAGAGACAAGGTGAAAATTCTAAATATTAACTGCTATTTTCAAGAAACTGATGGAAATTATGAGTACAATTATCTCTGCCATCCTGTATACATACATGCATGTTTCTCCCTCCTTCCTTCTTTCCTATCTTTTCTCATTTAATCCTTAAGTTCAGTTTCTACTTGAATCTACTGCCATGCACTAAAGTCAAAAGGGATTAAAGATCTAAACATTAAAACAGAAGCACTAAGTCTTGCAGAAGAGAAAGTAGGTGAAAATCTTAAAGACATGGGAGTAAGCAGACAGTTCATGAACAAAAACCAAACTGCATGGGAAATACTCCAAAGAATCAACAAGTATGATCTCATCTCATTGAGAAGTTTCTGTGTGTCAAAACAAATCATCAACAGAGTGAAAAGACAATCCACAAGTTGGGAAAAAAAATCATAACCAACAATCACTCAGACAAAGGACTTCTATCTAAATTATGTAAAGAACAAAAAAAACATTGGACCCCAATATCTAGAGAATCAATCCAAAAATGGGCATTTGAGATAAATACATACTTCTCAGAGGAAGAAATATACATGATAAAATATATGAAAAAATGTTCTGCAGCACTGGCCATTTGAGAAATTCAAATTAAAATGACATTGAGATACCATCTTACCCCAGAAGGAATAGCTATCATGATGAATTCTAATTAGAAAACTAATAACAAATGCTGGAGAAGCTATGGGGAAAAAAGAACTCTTCTCCACTGTTGGTGGGAATATTGACTGGTACAACTACTATTGAAATCAATGTGGAAACCCCTAAAAAAATTAAGACTCAAAATCCCATTTAATTCAGCCATTCCCCTTCTGGATATTTTCCCAATGGAATTGAAAACATCATACCTCAGTGACACATGTGCACCCAAGTCTATAGCAGCAAAATTTGCATAGCCAAATCTTAGAGGAGCTGGGGAAATAGTTCTGTGGCACAAGTGCCTGGCAAGTTCAAGATCATGAGTTCTAACCTCAGTCCCTCAAAAAGAAAGAGAAATAGCCAAATCTTGGAAACAATGAAAGTGTCTATCACTTAAGTAATAGATGGGAAACGTGTATTTATACAATGGACTACTACTCAACTATAAAGAAAGACAAACTCAGCCGGGCGTGGTGGCTCACGCCTGTAATCCCAGCACTTGGGAGGCTGAGGCAGGAGGATTGGTGCGAGTTCGAGACCAGCCTGGGCTACAAAAGTGAGTGCAGGACCAGCCTCAACTGCATAGCGAGACCCTGTCTCAAAAAGACAAAAAAAAAAAAAAGAAAAAGAAAGACAAACTCAAAACCATTACAGGTGAATGGACACAACTAATGGCTATACTCATAAGTGAAATGAACCAGACCCACATGTGTAAATATTGTATTGTCTGCCTAGTGTAAGGACATTAAAGAATAAGTAAAGCTTGAAAGGAATAATGCAAAAAATGGAAAGAAACAATTCAAGTACATTTTGAAGAATATTCTCCTTTTTTTTTTTTTTGAATAGCAAAAAGCAAAGCACTCTTGCAAAACCAATCCAAATCAACCTACCAATGCTGGTTTAATATAAACAACACAAGAAAAAGGGACAGCTGGGTCTCAACGTGTGGAACTGCCTTAAAGGAGTGCTAAAACAATGACCACCAGAATTAGATTCTAGTCACATTCTTGCTATTACTGATCTATAGAATTTGAAATAGGTCACCTACCTTCCCTGAACCTCTGTTTGTATATATAATGTATTTTTTAATTCATCTATAATTTCTATATAAAGAGACACCGAAATTTCAACAGTGGTTGGTTATTTGCTTGGAAAAATTTCTATCCATATTCATATCCATAGTGTTATATATATATATATATATATATATATATATATATATCCATATCAGTACCATTTATTTGGAGTAATATTATATATAAATAAAACTGAATTTTCAGTTCTTGCCTGGCTGTGAAAATTCTAGTAAATTCTGTAAGAATAGTGAGGACTAATAATTGGCCCACTTCTGCATAGGCAGCAGAATTTAAAAACACATAATAAACTCCTGCTTATGTGGAAATCTTGGGGCAGGGGCCAATAGAGACGCTTCTGTATAGTTCAGAAAGCTGAAAGTCTGTCGTTGCATATGCAAGATAAAGGAGACAAGAGGAACTAGGAGGAGGAGAAGTAGTAGGTGAGAGATGTCAGCTCTGAGGCACTCTGCAAGAATCACAAGAAAGAGGAGCCATGAGCTTAATGGTCCCAACGTAGATGTCATCAAAATAGCCAGGAGCAGAAGTCACATACTACCCATAGCCTCAGCCAGAGCTAAGAGACCTGGAAAATTATTACTGGAATTGGCTCCATTTTTCTCAAGAGTAGTTTGGAAATATCTATCATAAACCCTGAAAATTAAGATGCTGTTTGCTCAGTATGGGAAAATTGCAAATTCATCCCCCTCCTCAATGATTTATCCTGCACTGCATCCATGATCTTTGTTCTCTACACAACATCGTCATCCCCTTCAACAGCAAATAGGGAAGATGTGTCTGTCACCTAACCCTAAACTTAGTTAGATGGCTGGTTTTGTGTGTTCATAAATGTGATACCAGTCCAGATTAGAAAAGCGTATCTAGAATGAAACTGTCCACACTTCTGCCAATGACCTGCCACCATGCTGGACACAGCCTGCTGCATAGTGACAAACAGAAGAAATATCAAGTCCTTGAGTCACTCCAGCCTCAGCTAGCCCAGGGCAACTATTAGCCAGCCTATGGTTCTCTAGGTATAAAACCAGGTCTAGCAAAGATCAGCAAGCCAACCAGTAGAGCACAGTTACATGACCAATGATGCTTATTGCTTGTGCTATGGGGCTTTTGCTTGTTTTGCATAATTCTTATTGCAATAGCTCTATATCTAAGAAGCCTCCCACTGTAGAGCATCACAGATAGATATAAACATTAGCTACAAATATTGTTCATAGTATCTAAAATAGAAAAAACAACATGCATGTCAAGAAGAAGGGATTCATTAATTATATCTTGTTATGTCTATATAATAAAATACTATTCTTAATAGTTAAAAATTGATCACTGAACTATATATGATATTTATAAAGACTAAAACACAAACACCAAAATAATAATGATAGTTATCTCCAGGTTCTATGCTCTTGGGAATTTTTTGTATTTTTATCTTTGCTCACATGCTGTTTGACAATAAATATCTGCAACTTCAGAAATACTTTTTTAAAGTTCTGCTGAAAATTAAGAAGGGATTTAATCCCTCAGCAAAAATGTGACTGATTTTGCTCTGGGAAACATAAAGGAAG
This sequence comes from Myocastor coypus, assembly GCA_004027025.1. Classification (NCBI taxonomy): domain Eukaryota; kingdom Metazoa; phylum Chordata; class Mammalia; order Rodentia; family Myocastoridae; genus Myocastor; species Myocastor coypus. The sequence goes on from PVJA010012890.1 coordinate 14,376, forward strand.
AGTTTCGATGGATAAGTTTGGACCGATATCAGTCTGAGGCCAATGTCACAGCTACAGCAGGGCGAAGACAGAGAAAAATGCTGGTAGCAAAGGTCTGATCAGGAAAAGAGCTGCTTTTGCACCTGCCTCTCTCCATTGCCTCCTTTTTAACTTGAGATAGGGAGAAAAAGGACAGCTACATTATTAATGCATTAATTATGATAATATTCAGTGCGCGACTAATACATGTCAAACCATCCTCATACCAAATTGAAAACTGACATTTTTGCTTCATGAATATTGCTCCATCAGTGACATTTATTGTACGTTTCCAATCTTGCAACAGTGAATGTCAGGTCAACTATCAAGCAGTTGCTCTCCTTCCACTTTATTTCCCATTTTAAAGCGCTATGCTGTCACTGTTAATTGGGATGCAAAGTCAGATTGCACTTGGAGAAGCTGAGACCACTGGCATGCCGAACATCTTGCTTCAGTCCCTGAAATGCTATGCTATAGCTGGGCTACCTGTTTACTACATCTTCTTTATTCCACCTAAACTTGAAGTCACCACCCTCCGCTTGTTCAATCTCTGCTTCTTGTTTCATTTTCTTCAGGTGCTTAGCATCATCTAAAATATTACATATTCATTATCTAGATTTCCTATCACATGCCACTAGAATACAATTCTATGAGGACAGCAATTTTCCTGTTACCCATTGCTATATTCCTGCCACCTAGAATAATTCTGGCACATAGAAGGTGTTTGCTAAATACTTATTGAATGAACCACTGTTCATGAGCGGGCTTCTTAGAATATTCAGTGATGAAGTGTTCTAGCCAAACATCTTATCCTACCAAATGATTTTCCAAATATCAAGTCGTTCAGGAGCCTCAAATATACTTTTCTAAAAAGGTGTATTATTGAGGTACTCATTTTCTTAACTCTACTGTCATATCTGCTCCTAAAAACCCTCAGTGATATGCCGTCGCTGCTGCCATGTGTCTATTACATAATTGTCCCACAAGCACTTCTAGGTCTCCAATCCATATCTGACATATTTGGCAAAAAATTTCAACAACCTCCTTTTACATAGCTTCTAAGGCAGTCAATAAGCATTGAGCTTTGCCATGCATGGTGGCGCATACCTGTAATCCAAACACTTGGGAGGCTGAGGTACAAGGATCAGTGTGAGTTCGAGACTAGCCTGGGCTATAAACGTGAGCCCAAGGCCAGCCTGAACTGCATAGTGAGATCCTGTCTCCAAAAGATGATGATGGTGATGATGGTGATGATGATGATAATTGGGCTTCAGTTGGAGTTTTTGCTTGTCACTGGACTCAGATGGGAACAAGAAAGCAAAAGCATAGCCTCTGACGGCAGCAAATATAATACACAGTAAGAAGGAAAGAAAACTGAAGTGTGGCTCTGGGAATTTTACTGACTATTCTACCGGAGCTTACTACCTATTTATCAAACCTTCTTGCCTAACATTTTCCCATGAAAATGGCATAGAACTGATCATACTATTTTATTAAAAAAAAATCATCATTCTTTATTAGCTAACATTTTATTGTTGATGATATTGACTATAGACCTAGCAATTATAAAAAAGATAAGACATGGTTTGTTTACTAATACATTAGAAAGAAAATGAAGAGTGTTGCGTATGCTGTGTGTGTGTCTTTGTCTATCTTTATCTCTATCTCTCTGTCTCTGTCTATCTGCCTGCTCTCTCTCTCTCTCTCTCAAACCTTGCATTTCAGCAACATATTTCCGGTTGAATATCTCTTTTATGATACAGAGAGAGACAGACAGACAGAACAGACAGACAGAGTGCGTGTGTGTGTGTGTGTGTGTGTTTTATTGGAGAAATGAACACAGAGCCAGCCCTTTTTCACAAACCGAGTTTTGTTTTTGTTTTAACTTTTTATTTACTTATGTTTTTAGACATAGGGCCTTAAGTTGTCCAGTCAGGCCTCAAACTTACAATCTTAAAGGCTCAGCCTCCCAGGTGGCTGGGATTCCAGACAGGTGCTACTGCACCTGGCTAAAAGGGTTACATGTGTTAAAGGAATAAAGGATGTATTGGATGTGTCCATGTGTGAATACATATGTGAGCATTTGTATTTTTGGTGAAGGTCCAAGACAACATACTTGTAATCAGTGTATTAGCATAAACAATGCCAAGTTGCGTAAATCAATTCATGGCAAGCAGTTGCAGTTACCAAGTGCCTAAGGGTAAGCAAATTTAGAAGCAGTCAAGGAGGGAGATGAACTTAGGCTGCACCACCAGCAGCAAAGTGGCACTGGGGCGGCAGCTGCAGGGAGAAAGATCTTCCCTGCTGCCACCCCTCCCTAGTCTCCCCGCAGACCAGGAAGAAGTCGCAAACCATATTTCCGCTATTCACCAAATAGCACTCATCTTGCAGATTTTTTAAATGAAGCCTGCAAGTACTTAATGTAAAGATGTAAAGAACTAACCTCAGGGCTGTGGTCATAGCTCAGTAGAACATGTGCTTGGTATATATCTATCTCTATCTCTATCTCTATCTCTATCACTGTCTCTGTTTCTGTCTCTGTCTCTGTCGCTGTCACTATAGCTATCGCTATTGCTATCGCTATCTCTATCTATCTACCTAACTATAAAACTTCATTTAAGTAACATATTTCCTCCATCTTGGTGTCAAATAGCTCTTAATGATACAGTGGTAACTATGATTTATGAAATGTAAAAGAAAAGCGAGATGTGCCACTAACAACGTCATATTGTTGGTTATGTTTAACTTTAAAAATAAAGTTGCTTTGAGGCCTATGAATTAGACAATAACTACATTGTACCTACCACTAACAATAGAATTGACTCTAAGAAAAGCTGTTTACTGAAGATCATGGACAGGGATATGATGTGTCAATTATTGAGCTTTAATACATTAAACCATTAATCACAAAACTAAAGGTAAGATAGCATCCTACAATAGGCATATACCTTTATGGACATGAGAAGTCTTCACAGTCTAAAATAGGGTCCCTGCACCGGTCTGATCCAGAGTCTAGGTATTAGAATCACATTCAGCTGATGCTCCATCTGGGCCCCTGGGAAACAAAACCATCAGGGGCACCCTATGCAATCCCAGGCACTGACGCATTGGCACATTAAAAATGAGCAGGCTCCCAAGGCCGGACTACCCAGAGGCCATGAGAAAGCCAACTGCCTTTCATGTATGCATAGCCCTGACAAAGAAGAGCAGCAAAGAGCAAGAATAAGTAAGAAACAAAGAGGGGAGCAGTGGACACAGAGAGAGGAAGGGAGGGAGGGAGGGGACAGAAGAGAGGCAGCAACCAAAAAGACAGAATGAGAGAAGGCTCAGGAAAGAAGTGCAGTCAGGCAGCTCAGCATCCTGTCAGCAGAAACACCAGATGGGAACTGTAATTACTTTTCCCCCCAACTCTGTTCATGTTTTACAAACCAGTACTGACACTTGAACAAAGAGCTTTGAAAAACCAGGCAAGAGCTAGGCATGTAAATAGCCAGAGCGCTGGATCCACCCCTCGCCTTTCCTGAGAGTGAGGAGGACTGGGCGGCATCTCCTAACAAACACCAGAGGAGCAAGAACACGGCACAGAACAGTGTGCATTCGCTCAGCGCAGGAAACATTGAGCTGCGCACCCTCACACCTCAGGGTTCTGGGGGTGGTGACTCAGTGGGAAGGGGACTAGAGGCTAGGAAAAGGTGGCCAGAGCCTGCCTGTAGGACACACCCAATCATGTGCACACTCATCGCCATCAGTCCATTTTGGCCCTCGAGGGACTGCAAGACTGATAGGGTGTGATAAGGATTGTGTGCACATGGGGATACATTCATATCTGACACCTAGTAAATGCTCAATGCTTGTTAAGTTGAGCAGAATGAAAACGGAGAAGACCCCTTCGACAACCGTTGTGCTGTTTCCCCCATTTTCCTTAGGGCCTTGCCGGAAAGACAGATGCTCCTTCTCCAAAGACAAGCTGCCTGCACACAACGCCACAGATTCGTTTTTGCCTTTGAAGTTCAAAGAGAAAATGAGGCCTCCACACCGGAGTCTTGGTCACTTTTGGTTCCTAGCTTGCTATCATTTCCACCCTCACCTCCATCTGTCACCCTACCTTAAATCACTCATGCTCTAGGCAGTGATCAGTTGGCCTTAACGCAAGCTGCAAGGACACCACTGCCCTGCCCCAAGCACCATAACTGGTAGGGTATTGTTTGCAGAGTGATGTGCAAAATGCCGTGCTGAGGAAGCTGGTAAACAGTGCATGGAGATGGAGAAAGAGCAGAAGCGTCCGCCTGGGCCAGAGCACAGACCTACAGGAAGAGCCTGATCGGGTCTCCCTCCTGGTGCATTGCCCCTGCTGGGCTCAGACCCCAGCCATCACCAGAGCGAATGTTTCCTCCCATATTCTGAGCTTGGTTCCCATGGTTCTCTGGTCTGGACAAAGTGAGAATAAACGTTCAGGGCTTCATTCATGCAGTGAGGGTCTCATCTTCCTACACTCATACTGCTGAACTCTCCAAGCCCAGAAAGGAGGTTCAACCACTGGAAATCTTTTAAAAATTGTAAGTAGAATAATTTAATCAAAATGTCAGTTATGCTTTGCCTGCCTGCCTCTCAGAACACAAGGAACACAAGCAACGCTTTCCATTACTCACCAGATGTCCACACAGACCTAGGCTGGCCCAACAGGAAAACAGACCCCAGTCTCCTGCTTTTTTATAGGTTCGAGTGCCTGGTATCACTGGAAAATGGCCTGGCCACCTACAGCTGTGCAGTGGGCTTACACTTAAGATCTTAGCCAGACAGAGTTGCCTGTATTTCTAAAGCTGAATGCTAAAAAGACCAAAGTTTCAGAAAACTCCAAACAGGGAGTCTGAGTCCATTTGGGCTACAAAAACAGTGCACCATAGATCAAAGGGCTATGCAGCAACAGAAATGTATTTGTCACCATTCTGAAGGCTGGAAACCCGGGCCCAAGCTGTCTATCTACAGGGGTCCTGGTGAGAACTGTCATCCTCAATTTCAGGGTACTGTCTCATCATGCTTACGTGATAGAAAGAGGGAAAGAGAGCTCTCTGAGGTCCTTTTTGTAAAGACACTAATCCCATCAGGAGAGTCCCATGTTTATCATCGAATTATTACCCAAAGAACTCACCTCCAAATACAATCAATGGGGATTAAGACTTCAGATAGAAATTTGAAGGGACCTGGGCATTCTGTCCACTGCACAGGTACAGTGGGCTCCAATCACTCTGCCTTGTATGGCACTCATTCTACCTGGTCCTTCAATGTAGGATAGGTAATTAATTTACTGACCATCAACCCTGTGACATAGTGGAAAAGATGCACAGTCTTGACTACCAGCCTGGTGCCACTGCAAGTGTGGGTCTCCCATTCCAAAACCCAGCATCTCCTGAATGTTTGCTTCAACCATCAAGTTATGGTTTCTCCTGAGTCCTGCTGATCCAGTGTCTGAGGAGGGGTCCAGCTATAGCTCAATGAGCTCTACTTGTGCCCACTAAAGATTGAGACTTCACTGCTCCATAACGGCGATTCCAGAAGGGTAATACATTTCCTTTCAACTGCTACATACATGAACTTCCACAAAAATACTGGTGTTAGATGTTCATTTTAATATACATCCTGTTTAAAATCTGGTTGTTATGTCAAATCCATGACTTCACAAACATATTGGTTAAGAAGATGCCGAATCTATTCAAGTCAAATGTCAGTGGAACACAAAGAAAACCAACAGTGTGATAGGAAGTTATGGCAGGAACACTGAACCTCATACACACATGACTCAGGCCTATGATACACTTCTCTTGCTGTCCCTGTTGCAAGCCTGACATCTTAAGACTACTAAAGCAGCTATAACAAAATATCACAGACTGGGAAGTTTATAAACAACATAAATTTGTTCCTTACTGTTGTATAGGCCAGGAAGCCTAAGGCCAAGTTACGTATCGAGTAAGTGTCTCCTGAGTACAGCCCTCCTGGTCTGTAGACAGTGTCCTCTCGTTGTGTTCTCACATTGTGGAAGGAACAAGCCTGCTTTCAGGTCCTCCTATATTCCGGAACTAAAGCCAATCATGAGGGTTCTTCCCTCATGACCTACCAGCCCCCTCCAAAACACCTCCTCATAACAATATCACACAGGCTACCAGCTTTCTGCACATGAGCTCTTGGGAGATCCAAACATTCTGACCTTGTCCAGAGATGGAAAGATGAGCTTGGTTCCTAAATAAGTTACCTCCATTTCTACTACCTTCCAAATCTCCTCTCACATCTAAACTTAACTTCACAACTTTTCCTGTCATTGAAGCCTAAACCAAATAAAATAAAAGAAAGATTGTACTTCCACTTGCTATGATAGAATCAGACCTTGAGAACCCTCAGTGAAAGGGATGCAGACACAAGGGACATCATGGAAGTGGAGAAGGGCTCAGAACTGGGAATAAGCCATGGGAAACAAAGACAAAGGCCGCCATCTGCCCCAATTATTCGTCCCAGTGTCACTCACTACTCTTCCCTGAGGCTGAAGGACCTCCAAGCTGACAAGGTAAAAAAGGGAAAGAGCAATTAGGGGTGACATCATAGTGTTCTACTACTAATAATAGTATTTGCTTACTATTACTATTATTCACAATAAAGCCATGTAAACCACACTCCATAAGAGGTTTAACAAGCCCATTAAGAGCAGAAAACCTACTTCCTCCCTGGCACTGTTTGTACACATCGCTAGGAGACAGTCTCTGGCTGGGGGAGCCCCATTAGCTCTAACCAAGAGTCTTGGCAGGAGCTCAGGGAAGGAAAATAAATCCCTCAAGTAGAATTCCTGTGTGTCAGCAAGGGCACAGCTCCGGGCTGGCCGGGCTGCACTCTGGACTGAAAAGCTGGGGTTGCACCAGGTTGTATTCTTGTCATGTTGGAGACCGGGATCCTCCCGTCCACCTACCTTTCAAGGCCAACTGGGCAAAGTCTACTGGCATGGCCAACTCTGGGGAAAACAGTAGAGTAGCAGAGGCCAGTCGGTCACCTACCTTTCTGTATATCTGTCCTCCATAATGGGCCCTAGTCCCCACGTCTATCTGGCTCAGGCCAACCAATCACCTACTTTACTTTCTTATGTATCTTTCCCCCATAATGGGTTCTAGTCCCCATTATGTTCTAGTCCACTCCTATCTGGCACTCCCCATTCTGCAGCCTCCTGGCCACCCAAAAGCTTCACTTATCCACAAGCCCAAGAGACTTTCAGGTTCATTTTTCTACAGCTGCCTAGAGACAGTTTTGTTGGTCACCTTCCCTTAAGAAAAGACTATGCCTAGCTAATACTGTAATCAAAGTCACTGATGGTACATAAGGGTCACTAAATGCTGGCAGGTTGCCATATGCCACATCCCACTCAGACGAAGAGGAAGATATCCCTGTCCCAACACACACAACTTTTAAACAGAAAACCTGGAAGCTCCCAAAGCAATTAATTCTTAATGATTGGATTCCAAAGGGCTGTGCCCAGCTGAGGCCGTGCAGTAAACACTTTGGTGGGAGGAGCTTTGGGAATCTTTCTACCCCTCCCCAAGCCAAATCCCATGCTAGCACCAGACTGGCTCTGCCCAAATGTTGGCTTCCTCACCCAGTGAAGCTCTCTCCCCAGCAGAGGGCAGCAGCCATCAGAGGTTGGAGCTATGGACGCATAGCCATCTCAGAAGCACAAAGTAAAATGGGAGAAAAGAGAAACCAAGGAAAGAAGGCAGGTGGGGGCTGAGAGCAAGCAGGGAGGATGTGCCACTTCGTCGTCGTCTGCTGTCAACTGTCCCCTACAGTAGGCTCTAGCTTTCCAACTGGTATCCCCCACAACCCAGCACTTTGTGGCTGGGCTGCCTCACCCTGAACAGCCCACTTAGAGGCCCGGAGTTATTAACTGAACCCAGCAGACAGCAGCACCCTTCAGCCTAGCAGCTTTCCCTCACTCGACTACTGATGCCACATGGAAAACACGGAGAAAAAGAAGAGGAGAGCGAGAGGGCCACTGTAGCCAAGGCAGCCCTGCCTCCATAGCAGAGGGCCCCTACCTGGCTTCCTATCAAAGCTATGACTTTACATGAAAACAAGACTGAGGAGCATGGGCGCCCTGGGCCTGGAGCCACTATTTGTCCCTCCTGGGTTGCAGCCAAGCTAGCAGCAGTAGCAGCAGCAGCAGCAGCGAGCTCAGGAGAATCTGGGTTTTGAGAGTGTCCTTTTGGAGGCAGCAGGCTTAGTGCAGTCTCCTGAAATTGATTTACAAGGATGACTGTGATGAGGAAGCTGGGCGCAACCGATCGACCAAAAGCCAAGAAGGCGACATAGCAGCGGAGCTGTCGGTGCACAGAGGGAGCAAAAGCGGAGTGTCCAGAAATGCCTACACGATGGAATCTGCTGAAATCCAAAGCGTCCACAGCACGCCCATGGTCAGTTTTTGCCACCAATTTTGCCTTTCCTCTTACTTGACTTAATTCTGAATGCTGCACTCCTGTGATTGCCTGGCCACCAAGTTTTTTGGCTTTCCACTATGTGTAGCTCATGACTCCAACCATGCAAGTTATCAGTTCCTAATTCCTTGGCTAGTTTAGTATAGACACAGTCTCGATACCTAACTACATGCAGGGCAAAACCCTCAAAAAATTGTCAGTTGATGATTACAAGTTCTTGCAAACCTAATTCCTAATGTTCATATAGTCTTACACTATCCAAAGGATTTTTGCATTTATCATCTTACTGGCACTTCATAGCAACCTCAAAGTAGATAGCCATTATTAAATCAATTTCATACTTATGGAAATTGAGACACAGAGAGGTAAACTGACCAATAAGTGGCAGACACAACTGGAATTTTGGAGGGGTTCTATGTCAATCTACTCTGGACTTGAGTTTAGGAATACAGCCTGATAATTCATTCCCTCTGCCCTGATAATCAAGATAATTTTATTGTCAAGGTACTGGCCATGGCAAACCACAGAAACTGTCAAAATTCTCTCATGCTAAGAAAACTCTTCCCTATCAGCCTTAAGGATCAGACTGAAAGAAGTGTCTACGGAACACCCACAGTAGAATTCCACTTACAGAAAAAGGATAGGCCCAGATTTAAGGCAAGTTTATGATTTCCAAACTGAGCAGAATGACAACACAAAGCAGTCTACTGAGGATACTGGCTTTCATTCGCTCTTTCATTAAATCCTTTCTTCAGTGACTATTAACCAAGTGTCTTCTATGTTCAAGGAATTTAGACTCATAACCACAGGACACAGCTATCTCTGCCCTGACAAGCACTGACAGCCCACTTACCTAGTAGACAACACATGGAAACATGTAACACTGAGAACATATCTTCCAAGCATCAAATCAGTACTGCAGACTGCAGGTACCTTAGACTTTCAGAAACAGTGGCCACACTGAGTATGGAGCACTCAGAGACTGCTCACAAAAAAGTGTAACAGCATCTGACCTCTTGGGCCAGCAAGATAGACTAAAGTGCCTGCTTGGGCAAGCTTAGGCAAACACAGGAATCAAGGTTCCATCTCAGCACCACATTTCATACCAACCCTGCCCCCAAGAGGGCTGAGCCAGCTACAGAGTCAGGCTGCAGTCGCCTATGCCTATAATGTCAGCGCTGGGGAGACTAAAAACAGGAGGATCACTGTGAGTCCAAATAAATACATTAAAAAAACAAAATGAAACAAAAAATTTGACCTCTTACAGGTCAGGATGGGCAGGAATTAGAAATACAGAGATAGATGGGATCTGAAGGACATATGCTGAATGTAAGGAAGAAGAGTGGTCAGCTGCCTCCCACCCTATCATCGTGTGACAAGCACTGTGGAAGACCCCAAAGGATTTGGATAGAAGAATACGTAAAACCTACTAGGCAGGCACTGAAGACAAAAGCCCACTAAGAACATAATTAAAAAGATCAGTAGGAGGGGAGCTGAGACATGCAGAGCAAGACTGAAGGATGTTCAATGCCAGGCAAACAAACGAGGCTGGATTTCAAGGTGGAAAGGAACACACACCACATCAGTCTCTCAACCATCTGTTTCCTACAGGTGACTTTAGTGTCAATCTGGGAGCTAAAAAGGTCCTAGGGTTGAGGAATAAGAAGTGGTCCCCAGTACACTCCAGATCCTGAGGTCCTGGTATCTAAGCAAATGAAGGAACAGGTAGCAAGGGGAACGGGAACATAGGAGTCCACAGACAGAAGACTAAATGTTCTGGGAAGACTTGGGGCTCCCAAGAAGGGGATGTGAGTACTATTGCTATGAATGCCATGACTTTCACTTAGAAGCAGGAATACGAGGGAGGGCCAGAAGGGTGAGTCAGAGCAAAAGTCACTCACTTAAGTCAGGAAACTACTGACATCAAACCTAGACTTTACCTCCTCTCTGCATTATTATTGTTCTATAATTGGTCTTATAAGGGAGAAGCTGCTACTCACCAGGCTTTTTCCACCTAAGTATTTAAAATGTTGCTGTAACAGTAAATATCACCTCTGGCATATTTGTCCTGGAAGCAAAGAGCATGATTTGGAATACCTAATTGGAATGTGCTACAGGAGATAAGGCGGCCGCAGAGACTGACATTTAAGGTACGAGACACCACGGGAGTCATGAAATATGACTGTTGCCTAAAAGCCAAAAGCCACTTTCACAGATGGAAACACCCTCCGGCTGTGCTTCCTCTCCCAGATCCTCCTGGGCCCACACCCCAGAGCTGCTGCCCAGGGCTCTAACTACCTGGTTCTACCTTTAGTGCCATGCCCTGATGGCACTGGAAACTCTGAGGGGCAGATACAAGAGCATGATATTTAAGTTTTTGTTCTTCCCAATGTCCATTCACATTTTATTTTACCTATTTTATTTTTATTTTAATTGTATTGTATTGTGTTGTGTTGTGTTAGTGCATAGTAACAGTACACTGTGTTTACCTTCCTTTTTTGGAGTTAAGATGTGCACACCACACACCTTTAATGGTTTTCACAACCCCTCTCCCTCTTCTCTCTCACCTCCCTCAATCTCCTATTCCCCTTTCCATTTTTTGTTTTGTTTTGTATTTGGTACATGGTCTACAGGGTCTCACTACATAGATTGGACTTGTAGTGGTCCTCCTGTTTTCTGCCTTCCAAGCTCTGGAATTACAGGTGTGCACCCCCACGCCCAGTCTCAGTTGCTGCCTCAGCACACCCTGGGGATGGGGCTGGCACAGCATGCAGGGATCAAACCCCAGTCTCTACGTAAGCCTCAGCAAGCACTTTAATCTGCTGAGCTATCTGTCTCCCCATTTCCATTTGAGAAATAACCACCCTCCTCCTTCCCATTACCTTTTGTTTTGCCCTTTATTTATAATTTGGGTGTTACAACTTGTGTCTGGATGTGCCCTCAAAGCCTCATGTAGTCATGGAGATTTTACCCAGGTGGCCGAATCTAGTTTGTGATTGAGTTGTGGTGCAATGTTGGGGTTAGGGAGTGAGGGCCCAAGGTGCATATGATAGGTAACCTGCTTACAGGATATGGGGCAGAAAGAGGCTGGTCCGCTCTCTCCCCCTCTTGTTGCTTTTGCTGCCAACTGCTGCCCTTCTGCCATGTGCTCTTGTGTGTTGGAGCCAGATGACAGGTACTGAAATGTTTACAAACCATGAGCTAAATAAGCCTTTCCCTTTAACAATGGGTGTTGGGTACTTTATCTCAGCAATGAGAAAAAACATGTGGTAGTTTAGCTTGTGATGTGTGTGTGTGTGTGTGTGTGTGTGTGTGTGTGTGTGTGTGTGTTTTGCATTTAGTACAGGGTCTATAGGGTCTCACTACATAGATCAGACTTATAGTGGTCCTCCTGTTTTCAGCCTCTCAAGCGTTGGGATTACAGGCGTGTGCCACCATGCCCAGTCTCAGTTGCCATCTCCGTGTACCCCCAAGGGCGGGGCTGGCATAGCATGCTGGGGATTGAATGCCAGTCCCTAGGTCTGTCTAAGCAGGTGCTTTAGTCTTCTGAGCTACCTGGCTGGCCCTTGTGTGTCTTATGTAGTTCACTTAACATTATGATCTCACAGTGCACCCATTTTCCTACAAGGGACTAAAATTTATCTTGATGGCAGAGTAGTACTCCATGGTGTGTAAATATAACGTTTGATGCATACATGCATCTGCTCAAGGACCTATAGGCTGCTTCCAAGATTTTGAGGTGTGTGTCTCACTGTAGCATGATGACTTTAACTCTTTTTACAAAGGTACTTGGAAGGAGAATAAGTGTGTCAAGTTGAATTTCTAGTTTTACTTATTTGAGGATTTTCCAAACTGATTTTAATAGCAGTTTTCCTGGTTTATATTCCCACCAACAATGTGGAAGGAATTCTTTTTTCCAGAAGCCTCTGAGTATTTGTGCAATTTCATTTCTCAATGATGGCCATTCTGTATGTATCCCTTATGAACTTCTAAGCCCATTTCCTGGATAAAACATCGATAGGACTATAAACAGGCCAAAAACAAAAGGGAAGAAAGACAACTCAAGGAGTCTTATCAAAAGAAAGAGTTTAGGGCTGAGGACATAGCTCGGCAGTCTAAGTACCTGCCTGGCAAGCACAAGGACCCAGGTTTGATCTCCAGCACTGGATGGGGGTGTGGTGGCACACACCTGTAATCCCAGTGCTGGGGAGGCTGAGACAGGAGCACCACTATGAGTCTGAGCTGCACAGTGAGACACTGTATCCAATAAATAAATAAAAATGAAAGATTAAAAAAAAGAGAGAGTTTAATGGCAGTACATAAAAGGTGTCGTAAGAGACTAAAGTGTTATTACTTAGGTTTAAAGGCCACCAAGTGCTGTTATTAATTGGACATAGTTATTTATCAAGGGGTGGATCTATGTAAAAGCTAATGCACCTCTTTGTTTCTAGTTCCTCAGTCTCCAGAATACAGCCCTACTGCCATTTAACTTAACTACAGGTCTTTCAAGCTGTCTTCATCATTATTTCTCTTCTCCACCTAGATAGTTTATCTCCAAAGTTACCCAGTCCCACGGACTGGACCAAGATTCCTACTCTGCATGCAAATGCACTCCCTTCATCATGAATATAGCTTAGCTTTGCTTTTGTTTGAGGTTTTGTTTTGCTTTGTTCTGCTTATTTTTGCAGTGTTAGAGATGGAACCCAGGCTTTTGTGTACACTAGAGAAACATTCTATGATGCAGTTACATTCCCAGCTCTGTAACAACATTTGACCAAATAGAGTATATCAGGACCAGTACAGAATGACTCTTGAAGCTAGATTATAAGAACCAAATAGCTGGGCATGGTGGTGCATGCCGGTAATCCCAGCACTTGGAAGGGTGAGGCAGGAGGTTCAGTGCAAATTTGAGACCAGCCTGAGCTACAAAATTGAGCTCAAGGCCAGCCTGAACTATATAGTGAAACCCTGTCTCAAAAGACAAAAAACATGGAGCCGGGCTTGGTGGGCACACCTGTAATCCTAGCACTCGGGAGGCTGAGACAGGTGGATCGGTGCTTGTTCGAGACCAGCCTGGGCTACAAAAGTGAGCTCAAGGCCAGCCTCTACTGCATAGTGAGACCCTGTCTCAAAAAAGACAAAAGAAATAGACAAAAAACAATAAAAGAGAGAGAGAGAGAGAGAGAGAGAGAGAGAGAGAGAGAGAGAGAGAGAGAGAGAGAAGAAAAGAAACTAGATGGTTTCTGCATGACTTTCTAAGAATGTCTGTTCTTGTGGTCACTCCTCTTGGAACACAGCCCCTGTGCTACGAGAAGCTCGGATCACATCATCACCTGTAAGTTCTCTCCAGTTGAGTTATCTAATCAACTGCCAGCCATGTGTGTGATTTGGACATTTCATTTCATTAAGGCACCAAATGATTACAGCTCCAACACACAGAATAAGATACTGAGAAAAAAAACTCAACTGAGCATAGTCAAGCCACAGAAATGTAAGACATAATTATGAACCTGTTATTTTGTTGCACTAAGTTTTGGAGCACCATTTACTGTTACAATAGATAACATAAAAGAAACTGATTTAAAAAGTAGAGTACTACCAAAAAAAAAAAATGACCTAAAATGTATTTCATTGACCTCTGAACCAGGTAAGAAATAAAGTGTGAAGGGTCTCAGGAAGCATTCTCTGTCAGTGGAGGTTGCAAGGATTGTGGGAGAAATATTATTGGAGCTGGTGGGCAGATAATAATTATTATGAAGTAGAAGAAAGATGAGCAAAACTATTACCTGTCATAATATTAAATTTGAAATGTATATCCCCCCAATGTGGTAGAGCTGGTTAAGAAAGTTTCTGGGTAATCCATCAAAAATGCTGTCTAGATTCTTTTATCTCTATATAATAAGGCACAAATAGAGATGAGCTATAGAAGGAACTGTTCAATTTCAAACAGAAGTCCAAGAAAACAGACAGAAGCCAGGACTTGACATGTTTAGAAATAGAAGTATTTTTCATATCCCATCTTTCCAGTCCATAAAGGGTTCTCAAAATAAAAAATGGGCACATGGCATAGATGAAATTTAGGAGCCTTCCTTAAAAATCTAGCCTGCTGGATTATATTCAGATCAAAAGGGTGACTGAAGACATTTTAAGATCTCAGAAAGATTAAGATGATTTCTTATGGAATCATTCAATTAGAAAAAATGATGAAGATGATGGAGTCATCTCTTCTTGATACTCTTTGTTGAATGAAATGATTCGTTGTTCATTATTAGGGATCTAATGCTTGGTCTTTTCTAAGTCACTAAATTGTTCAGGCTGTGTTCAAGTTAGTAAACTTCCTGCCTCAGCCTTCCAGAATGCTGCATTTACAAGTATGTACCACCATCATTTCTGACTGCAAAATGACTTCAGAATTTTAAAGACTTGCGTTTGGTACCAAATTCTGTTCCATGGTGGCTGAGTCTACTGCTTCATAGCAAATGATCCCCAAGAATAATAGCTTAAAGCAATAGCTCTGTAAGTTGGCAGGGGCCAAGTGGATCTCCAGGTTTCTTATGGAGATGAATCAGTTGCAACTGGGGCTGCTGTCAGGTGAAAGCCAACCAGGGTAGGATGTTCTGGATGGTGCCTTCACTCACCATCCCAGGAACTCATAACTCCTCTCTTTCTTCAGGTTGCAGCTCATTCCTCAAAGCCTTCCTGAATTTGGGCTTCTTACAACACAATGAGGTGTAGCAGTGACATTTATAATATCCAACCAGCTTCTAGGAGTCAGAAAACAGATGCTATCAAAGTCTTCATAGGGATAAATTAGATTTAGGAGAGTAGAGAGAAATGTGACACCTCGTTTGCTTGCTAAAATAGCATCAAGGATACACTGAAAAGGAATGCAGGGGACAGGAATGATACTGCAATGCTATAGTGTATATAGTCATATCTTCTATGTATCATTATATCTAATGTATAGAGTCGTATCTCCCACTATGCTATAATTTTAGAAAGAGTACATTCCGTGGCTATTTTTCAAAAATACAAATAACTACAGTCTATTTCCTTTTATTTCTTTTAGTTATTTGCCTCCCTTAATTAGAAAAATAATCATAGTCCCATAGTGAGCTGCAAGAATACTTATGATCATCAGAAAGGCTAATGTAATGTTCACTGCCAAAATAAAGAGGAAATAATGGTTATTCTGGCCCCTCCACTGATGAGACCATGAATGGTAGACTATATTCACAGTATGACCTTTAATAAGGCCAGTGATGAGAAACTGAAAACTTTTCTTGGGAGAGTGTTCCAGGTGGAATAATGTTGGCAATTATATAGTTTTAGAAATAGTATATGTCATTAAAGCCAAGTTACCCACTGGATGGAGATGTGCAGACAATGCTCCATGTCATTCCTCACTTCTTCCTGTGCTCCTGTCCATGGCATGAATGCAGAGAACTCTCAGATGTACAACTGGAATCTTCAGCCGATGCTCCCTCTATGATAGTTGTCTTGAGTCTAAGTTCACTCTTCTTTAAGAATATGTATTTGATGCTCATTGGATTTAATTTTCTGACATTTACTAAAATGATAACCATTTTTTCACGCCATCTATTGCCAATATTTTCTATTATTCCCAGACTTTTTTTTTTTTTTTCTAGTTTGGGGAATAAAGGAAAGATACAGTCCTCTACTGTATCATAATTAAGCATGGTCATGTGACTTGCTTTGGCCAATGAAAGTGATGAAAGCATTCTAAAAGACAATGTACATATTTTTTGCTGTCTTCCCTGCTGTAGAAAATCCTAAAGACTTGGGCCCAGCAGGATGGCTTAGTGGACTAAAACGCCTGCTTCGGAAAGCTTAGGCAGCTGCAGGGACCGCGGTTCAATCACCGACACCACATGCTGCACCAGCCCTGCCCTCAGGGCAGGCTGAGCCGGCCATAAAAATAAAAAATAAACAAACAAACGTTCTGAAACAAGAATGAATGAATGAATGAATAAATAAATAAATAAATAAATAAATAGGAAATCCTAAAGACTCACTGTTGCTTTGGTAACATTAAAAATGGTTGAGCTTCTAACATCCTGATTTCTATGTTAAATATAGCCCTATGACAGTTGTTAAATGTATAATATGAGTGAGGGCCAACCAAATAGCTCAGCGGATCAAAGCACCTGCTTAGGCAGACACAGGTCAGCTGTGCCAGGCTCATAGGCATGCTGAAGCAAATTGAGACTGAGCATGATGGCATGCACCTGTAATCCGAGCTCTTGGGAGACTGAAAACAGAATCACTACAAGTCTGATCTGTGTAGTGAGACCCTATGGCCACATACTAAATATAATAAGAAGAATATGAGTGAAAAGTGAACCTATGTTAATATGCCAAGATTTGACAGTTAACTTGTTATTGCAGTATAATCAAGCCTAACCTGATTAGTACAATCACCACAAAAATTGAAAAGAACTGCATAAAACAACTCCTGAAATGTAGTCAATCTTTTAGGGACCTAGTTCTACAAATAAAGACTTGAAACTTAAATACGGTATTTTCTATTATTCCCAGACTTTTTTTTTTCTATCTTGAGGAAGGAAAAATACAGCTTTCCAGTGCATCATAAGTAAGCATGGTCATGTGACTTGTTTTGGCCAATAAAAACATTTTAAGAGACAATATACATATTTCTTGTTGCCTTTCCCTACTGTAGAAAATCCTAGAGACTAAATGTATCTCAATGGGATAGGATTTGCAAGAAACACTGATTTTCCCTTAAAGCCACATGGAGTAACAATCTTCCTGTAGGAAGTTATCTTGAACAATTTTCCTGCTATGTTTCAGGATCTGTGATTCCAAATCTGCCTATAACCCAAATGGGTTGGTACAATGAAAAATTCTTAATTGGCCACCCAAATTCTCTTTCGGAACCTAAACTTTGGCCTCTGCATGATTCAGCAAGGTTGGTCTCTTGATCTAGCCTAATTTCAATAACTCCCACATTGTATACTACCCTGGAGTTTTTTGCATGTGTACAGCTTAACACTTTGAAGAGCCAGGAAATCCATCCACGAATGAAAGGTTGTGTCCTATATTCTCAACACGAGTTCAATTGGAAAGTGCTACTGTAGAAACAAAAATATGTATTATGAAACAGGTGATTTACTCAGCCCACCAAGGGTGAGACCTGAATCCCTGGCTGAGAGACAGACGTTTGCTGTCATTGGGAATTTCCCTCCCCAGGCCCAGCCAGGAAGTTATCAGAGAAGACAAGGAGTCTGTGGTTTGGCCTAACTGTGTGTAAAGTAGGGAAAAATAATCAAAAAAAAGAAAGAAAATAGTAGGCTGAAGAACCCCTTTCATAATAAAAAAGGATAACCTGTGCCCTTTTGCTTGTAGATCTAATCCACCCTTTTTCTAGCCAATAGACTCTGACTGACAGGCAGCATTTTCCAAGAATACCCCAATAATTCAAGTTAGGAAACACTTAGTGGGATCTTGCTCCAAACAAAACAGTTCAGGCAAGAGAAGAGAGACACAAATTATAGTCCATATTGCTCACTACAGACAAGTATGCGAACACTCATTGCACAGGGCCAAGCAAGGCTCATTAGTATAAGAGAAATGTAAACTCGTAAGTTCAAGAGAGCTCAGAGGAAAGATTGTGCTCTCCTCTCTGTGTCTCCCCAATCAGCACCCATTGATTTTTAAGTAACCTTAGTGACCTGTTCAAGTTCAAATCAACTCTTTCCAAACTTGTAGAAGACTGTTCCTTATGAAATACAACTTCAGCTATGTCATAGGGTGGTGATTATGAAGGTGGATCATGCCAAGTATTGTCAAGGATATGGACAACTTGGAACATTTTCCTGTGCATGACTGGTAGGAATCTATGATGGTACAGCCCGTCTGGAAAACAAGCTGGATGTACTCAGAGCAATGAGCATGTATACGCCCTACAGCCCAGCAGTACCATTCCTAGGAATCCATCCCAGGAAATTCTTGCTCACAGTCATGTACCACACTGTTGGTACAACAGCAGAGTTGGAGCATTGTGTGTACTAGTGGGATAAGTACAACGACTGCAGAGTGGACCCACAGCTAGATGCAGCACTTTCACAAAGAACAGACTGAGTGAAAACAGCGATATGAAAAAGTCTTATAAGTATAGTATTGAATGAAAAAAGTAAAGTAATGCGCTAAGATGCATGACATGTTGCTGTTAATCTTAATTTTAAAAGAATAACAGCAAAACCGTATTACTTACTTCACAACAGTATAAATGCATAGATAGATAGATAGATAGATAGATAGATGACAGACAGACAGGCAGATAGACAGACAGACAGACACAGGTGTGTGGGGGGCGTACATGTGTGTAATGTGTATTTCTGAGGATGCAAAAATAATAATTAGGGATGGAGAGGAAAAATAAATAAAACCAGGGAGCTCTTGTACTATTAACAGTGGTGTGTTACAAAGGAAAAAGCTTACATCCAACTTTCTCCATCTGAAGTGAGAAGGAAAACAATGCTTTGCTTGATTTGGGCAAATGTGAGCTGCATCTGGACTAAATTCAGATGTAGTGTGGTGCAGGGATACAAAAGAGCAGGCCATGATGGCGGGAGAGAATTGGCTTGGAATCAGAGCACTGTTACTTATCACTCATGTCTGCGAGGATTCAGAAAAGATAATGTATGTAAAGCACATGGCACAGTGCCAGAACAAAGTGAGGACTGAATAAATGGTGCCTGTATAATGGGTGTTGTAATTTACCATGTTTGTATCATCTGGCTTTTCTACTTTAGTCCATACACCTTGAAACACTTACATGGTAAGAAAATAAACATAAATGTCTTCTTGTCATATGGTTTGTACTCTTCCTACAGCCAAGAGATTCAGAAGTATTATAAATAATTAATTAATAAGAGAACGATCAGGAATAAAGCCAAGAAGATGTCCACTAATGGGAGCAGAGAAGATGGGCAGGACTGGCAACTGTACTGCACAGAGAAGTTAGCTCAAAGGTCACAGCAGTGTAAGATGGGGAATTTTTTGAGACTCAAGAGTCTTCATCTTTGGGCAAGGACAGTGAAGGCCTCCTGCAGAAGCATGCTCTGTTCATGGACTTATCACATGTGGTTCACATTAGAGCTATTGGGGTAATGCAGAAGATAGCACCTGCAAGAAGTTTGCCTATGACACATATCCAGCAACACAGGTGATTGAGCCCTGAAGACTGGACATCAACTTGTTAAGAAGAAGGAAAGGGTTTGTTATGGTTTGTGTCTAGGTGTCCCCTAAACCACCTATAGTCACAGGGTGGCTTCTGGAGTTTGTGATTGATTATTATGGGTGTGGATGCTGCACCTGTCCTAGGACAGGTAATTTGCATAACAACACAGGAGGGGAGAGGTGAGCTAGCTGCCTGAGCTGCTGCCGCTCCCTTTGCTCTCTGCTCTTTTCCTCCACCAGGAAAGGTTGCCCTCTGCCATATTCCATGCTGCCTTGGAAGCCAGCTGGATATGGACTGAAACCTCCAGTAAATGAGTTCCATAAAGCTTTCCTTCCTTCATTTTGTGTGTCAGGTATTCATCCCAGCAATAAGAGAAAAGTACCTGAGACAGAGTTTTTGATGACATACATTTGGGTCTCCTGATTTCTGATAACCTTCTTACAGTCAGGCAAAGGACTTGACGAGTCTTACAGATTGTTAGGGAGCCCAGTTGTTAGGGAATCCTCTTTGTGTGTAGTATAATAGTTAGGGTCTCAAGGACTGGAGCCAGACCAACTGGGTTAAATCTCACTCAGCTATATCCTGGAGGATGCTATTTGATGTCTGAGTACCTTAGTTTCCTTATCTATAAAGTGGGGTGACTGTACCTACATCATAAAGCTGTTGAGAGGACTGAATGAGTTCATATTGTTAAAATAATCCTGGGTGCATAGTAAACACTACAAGTTATATGAGCACTTGTTAAATAAATTAAAAAAATAAATACCTTATGCATTAGGCAAACTTCTGGCAGGTGCTGGATTTCAGTAGCTTCTGGCCAAATTATCTAGCAAGTACCTGGTTCACAGATAGTCTTTGATATTTTAAGATTAAGATGTAGATGCTTTAAATTCTATTTGTAAGGGAGCCAAAGGTTTTTCTTGTGAGCAGTTAGATACTGGCCTGTATTCTGAAAATAAATATAAATATGTAATATAGATAATACAGACATATAGACATAGAGCTATATAGACCTCTAGGTCTATATAGCTAGATCTCTCACAAGGCACTGGAAAGAGATGCAAATTCATAGGCACAATGCTAATTATGTAGCCATCACATCAAGTGAACACCACTAGATACCTGGCTTGG
This sequence comes from Myocastor coypus, assembly GCA_004027025.1. Lineage (NCBI taxonomy): Eukaryota > Metazoa > Chordata > Mammalia > Rodentia > Myocastoridae > Myocastor > Myocastor coypus. The sequence goes on from PVJA010012890.1 coordinate 35,214, forward strand.
TTCAGATGCTCATGTAACCTCAACCAGGACACAAAGTAGGCCATTTTGCTGGCCCCATTGTACAGATGAGAACACTAATGCTCAGAGTGGTTGTGTGACCTTGAACAAGTCTCTGTGCCCTTGGCACTAGGTGACACTGCCTTTCCCGATCCAGTTAAGTAGAAAGGAGGATGAGAAATTATAAGCTGGAAGAGCCCCTAGATTTCCCCACTTGCTACTACTGTATCTGCTATGGAAGTATGTAATGATTACAAGTGAGGGTCTATGAAAGCAAAAATCAAATATTTGTTCAAAAAAGATGAGTTTAAAGTTGATAGATTCCTTTTTCTAGGGCAGCCAACATGTTTGGTAAATAGTATTCATAGGAAAGAAATACTGTAATAAAATAGTGTTCTCACGGCCAAAGACCTGCAGGCAGCAGCGTATCAAATTCAAATGTGTAGACATGATGTTATTTTAGCCATCCCCCTGAATCTGATCTAACTTAAATGCTTAGGAAATCTTAGGAAAAATTTTAGTATCTGAACTATTGTTTTGTACTGTATTACATGCAACATACTTCGCAGTTCATACTAACATATTAGTCATTCCGGAGCCAGAGCTGACCTTTGATAATTCAAGAACTGCTAGTTAAGCCTATTGTCATGTAACTATTTCCTTTAAAGTCAATAAAATGCTTATCTTTTAAGATTTAGCTGAAATTTGAAAGATTTTGGAATCTCAAGAATCGTATTAAAATGAAAATGACACCTATGCTACCATTTAACAAATTAAAGACGATTTTCAATTTAACCGATCTCTTGGCATTCCTAACAAAATAGGTGAATGAATTAGTGGTAGCAGAGGACTGGGGTGAGGAAAGGTCCTGGCAAGCTGACGAATAAGGGAACCAGTGAAATCTTCACTGCCCTTGGATTTGCCTTGGAAGTTGTTTTTACCATCTGTTGCACAGCAGCCTGGTTGATGGAGCGTTTCCAATGAATGGAAACAGGCTGACTCCCTGAGGGCATACACACGGGGATTCACCCCTGAAAGGGAGATTAGAGCTCCTCCCATGGAGGATCCCAGGCTCACATTTCAACATCATCAAAATTTAACATCTTTCCACAGCAGCCAATTGCATTATTCATTTTGTTAGAAAGACGTCCTCCAAATCTGAGACAACAGAAGAACAATGAAAGGTCTCTCCTAGACTCTTCCATTTCCTTCCAACAAGAGCTAAGATTCCCTTGCCTCCTCTCCTGCCCTCAAACACTGTTGGAAAGAGCATTCTTCTGCTTTTTGAGGATTAACAATATTCTTTTCATAGTACTCCTTGATACTTCATTTTAGTTGCTATTTTATCTACTTAATGTATAACTAAGAGACATATATAAAGAGAAATAATAGTAATATTCTATTTAAAGGTAGAGGAATAAAAATTAAATAGTGATATGTCAAAGATCTCAAGACTTGGTAACGTCCAGGTCAAAGGCTCTGTCCTCTGAGCTGTGTGTCTGTAGAGTGGCACCACTCTATGACCTCGTCCATTCTCTTTGACATCGCATTGCATTCGCAGAAATATAGGTCCTAAAGGAAAGTATGAGCATACTTACACAGAATCAAATGAACAAATAAACAGACAAACTACCAGGACTCCAGACAACCAGGATTCCAAACCCAAATTGATCTTTTGTTTTCCATAAATCTTGGGAAAGTCAACAAACCATTATATGACATAATGTTCTCATTTATTAAAGAATTAATTTTAAAACTCTTCACAGGCCAATATATAAAGGTACTGCCACAAAATTGTAAATAAAAGCTTTCTATAAGTTGGGTCTTAAACTGCTATTTTATGTACCATCCTCTTTTTATTTTTAAAAATGTATTTTGGTAACAGTCTCATGCAGCTCAGACTCATAGTGATCCTCCTATTTTCAGCCTCAGCTCTGGGATTACAGGTATGTGTTACTATGCCCTGACTCTGTGGCTGGCTCTGCCCACCCTGGGGGCAGAGCTGGTATTGCATGTGGTGAGGGGGTCAAACTGTGGTCCCTGTGCTTGCCTAAGCTTGCATAAGCAGGCACTTTAGTCTGCTGAGCTGTCTCACCAGTCCCAACCATCCTCTTTATATATGTTACAGAATTAATCCTCACAGGCATCCTTTGAACTGCATGTCAGTAGGGTCCCTGGTGTACAGTTGGGAAAGTAGAGACATAGGTATAAGAGTTGCCTAAGACAGCCCAAAATGGTGAGTAGGGGCTGGGGAGATGGCTCTGTGGTACAAGTTCTTGCCTGACAAGTGCAAGGTCATGAGTTTGAACCCTGGTCCCCAATAACAAAACAAACAAAAATGCAAAAACTAAAATGGTGAGTAGCAGCGAAGGGGAGTACATGAACCTCTTGCTTCCCCCAGCGCCTGTGATCATGAGTTCTCTGTGCTGTATCTTTATTGAGCTGCATAAGAAATGTGGAAAGATAGTTGAATAGCTTTGTTAAATTACAAGAACAAGGGGTTGGGAGCTCTTTCAAGGAGACTGTCTCTCTTAAAAAATAGAGTTAGTTCCAACCTGAAGAGTGTCCACAAACACTTTCCTCACCCTCTCCTGGTATTCCAGGAAACAATCCAGCAAAGGCAGAGATGTAAGTACTAAGGTGTGCTCTGTTCAAGCTCTCTGTATTCTGAGCATCTTGTAGTGAAAAAGATGCCAGTCCAAGCTGGTACTCAGATGCCAGGATCATAGGTGGGAACTGAGAGCTACTTCCAAGTGTAGCCAACCTGGAAACTCTGTAAGAAAGCTCTGTTTGATGAAGGCTGTAATGATTTCATTTTTCTTTTCCTCTGAAGGCCTAATTCTGAGCCCTCTCATCTGTACAGAGTCCTCTTGAATGTATCTGATGTGAGAGCAAATCAGAGACCAAGCTGGGACCAAAACGCCAGTTTGGGATGGAAACAGCCTGTTCTAGACCGTATCTCCATGCTAACTGGGCAGTGAGGGCATCATTGGGCACAAGGAACCGGGAGACAAGGAGCCCAGCAGAAGGCTTGGGCTTCAGCTCACCCACAGGCAGCCATACGCCCTGCTGCTCCTCCCACAGCTGTGACTGCCAAGTGAAGTCCCTGCATTCTCCCTTCAGTCCTTGTCTTGAAGCAGCTTGCTCCACCTTAGCCAAACTCTTACTAAGCTCCTCATTAGTTAGAAGGAGGTGTTAGTACATCAACAGAATTAGAACTTTCAATATATCCCTAAAGCGTATTTCAAAGTAAACGAAGGCTTGGTCACTCCTTGGTTATTTTTACTTCCTGCCACCCACCTACCTTTTGGGCAATCTGTTCCCATCACAGTGCACCCTTTATCTCCCTCAACACATTCTTTTCTCCCTGCCTTTCTGGTTCCTATTATAAAAGATGCTCTGTAGGTCTTTGCTCCTCTCTCAACGATGCTGATAAATCACAAAAAGCCTTGCCTATCCCTCCTCCCCTCCCACCCTCTCCACCTCGTTGCCTGGCCCAGAGAGTGAACCAGCCATTTGATGTGGGCACAAGTAGGATTGGGGGAGGGAGGTTACAGCACTTGGACATTAGGAGTAAAATCAAATGGGCAAGAAGGAAGAGGAGGAGTGAGATTGAGATAAATTAGCCCAGAGTGGGCTGAGTTACAGAACACATGCAAGGAAGACTTGTGACAAAGCCCCATCCCAGACTTACCAAAACTGGAAGTTGGTTACCATGAAAGCACAACTGTTTTTCCACCTCAGCGAAGGCATCTGAGCCACACATCTCTCAAGGCCTTCCCAAGATTCTCACAGATCCAGAGAGACCCTCCTGTAATCCTGAGAGGGTAGGATAGGGCCAACTGGAGCTCCCCCACAGGGGTAAATAAAGCTTCTGGAGGGGTTGGAGGAAGACTTGGGGGTACCTGAAAAGACTGGGTCTTGAAATCAGTGGCTTATCAGCCAGCACTCAGGCACATCAGACAGCACATGACTACAACCCAGACAGTCATGACCTCATGGGCTTCATCGCCTGGCCTCCGCCATGAGCCGCTGCCTAGTTCTCCACAGTAATGAATCTTAGCCATTCATTCCCACAGCAAACATAAGGAAAGACTGAGAGGAAGTTGAACAACATACGGCCCAAAGGGAGAGAATTCTGGTCCCTTGTCCCCTTCCAGTCTCTAGGAACAGATTTCACGGGGATACAGGGAGAGACTTAGAGCATAGAACTGGGTGCTTGAGTGCCAGGGCTGAAGAGACTGTCACAGATGGAGCACTGTTGGGACTGGGTGGAGTTCCTAAAGCTCCTGTGGCTTGGGGGAGGAGACTGGGCTTCGTTGGGTAAAAGAACAAAGACTTGGTGAAGACACAGGGCCCTACGGGTGAGCCAGAAGTACACCAAAGAAGAGGAAAAGAAAACAATGAAAACGATGTGTGACAAAACAATACAGAAATAAACAATAGAAGTAACAGTAGAAGAAAGTTTGGGACAGACAAAGAGAAACTAGCAAAAACTTTACAAGCATCTTCTTGAAACCTAGACACAGTAATTCCTTCTTGTTTTTTTCTTTTTCTCTCTTTTTTTTTTTTTTTTTCTGGTCTATTTTTCTTTCAGCCTGCTCACCAATTTCCCCCTGAGGAATCACATTGGTTCCACTAGGTACAGTCTAAGGGACTTTTCTCTCCTTGTAAAGGTTGGGGGTGTGACAGCCAGAGTTCAGGTGCTCTCTCTGGAGTTTGAATCTTGGACACAAGACACCACTGGCTAGTAATGATAAAGGGGCATTGACATTACAGACATATCCAGACAGCTTACCAAATTATCTTTTCATATCTATAAATATTTTTCTAGCATTGCTTAAATCTCTTCAAATACCATCATAGCAAATGGGTGAAAAAGAAAATTTTACTTCTGATGTTTATACTAATTATTTTTTAAGTTTTATTTCCTCAATGGTTTTAGAACACATAATATTTAACATGAGTAATAGTGAATATCCTTCAATATTTTCTATTTTTAATTAAGTGATTTCCATTTTTGCCATCATTGCTGTTATTTTTAGTAAATCTTTATGCATCTAAGCAATGATCCATTGTTTACATTTTACTTACATTTCATTAAAAATAATTGCTGAAATTTTAAATGCTGTTTCAGCTTGTATTGCTACTACTGTCTTTTCTTTTTAAACTACCTAATAAAAGTATAATAGTGATAATTTTCTTCATACTGATTGCATATAAAATATACAAAACCAATACCTTTTCTCCACTACAGTAATAATTACTAAAAAATACATGTGAGAAAGATATGTTATTTAAATCTATAAAACCTTTAAAATTTTATGAATAAATTGAATTCTAACATGTAATAGATAACATAGAGAAGTATGTAAAATCTTACTGGAGGATATAAAATAATATCTGAATAAAGACAAAACCCCAAATTTTAGCTGGAAGTTCCTAATATGAACCTGCAAGCCTCTGAAATTAATATATTGATGAAATACAATTTCACCTATTTTAATTTAATCTTTCAGCTATTTTAATTGAATACAATAAACAAATTCTATACAAACAGCTGCAGGGAAATCGTCACTAAGTGAATAGAAGGAGAAAGGCCAGGACCATACAGCTGGCAGACATTATAAAACTACCATAATCAAAGAAGTAAGCAGTAGAAGGGAATGAATTAATAGACCAGGAAGCAGATGAGGAATGAAGCAGTGAAGATAATGTATATAGTGAGAAAGGCACAGTTCACTCCCTAAATAGTTCTGGCTCAGCCTCTAGCTCAACAAGCAAGAGGCACTATACAGTAGGAGTAAAGATCTCAAGGCCAGCGTCCCAGGGTTTAAACCTCACTGTCACTATTTTACCTGCTCTGTGGTCTTTGGACCTGTGAGTCAACTTCTCTCTGCTTTACTTTCCTGAATTGTCAAAGTGATACAGTGAAACAACACGTGCTGCATCTCGGGAGGGCCAGGAGCCGAGGCATTTAGCTCACATAAGGTACCTCTGTGTGTCTGTCCATAGTGCATAAGGTTTCAGGAAATTATAGACATCAGTATTATTAAAGCAAGAACTGAAATCACCATAGATCTCCATCATTCACTAGACAAAGGAGTAAATGTCCAAAACAAGACAAAGATTTGGGTATAAAGCATTCCACCATATTTCTAAAGAAAATTCATCTAAAGAGTCTAACACAGTCTTTAGAGGTAGGGGTGAGGAAAATATTCTCTAATAAGGCTGCAAAATTAAAAAACAGATGTTTTACTTAATAAAAGGCAATATATCTGAGGAAAAAATATTCCCTAAGTAAAGGAGACAAATAATAAACATTGGAAAGATAAGAAAAAGACCAAACAACTGGAACAATGGGCAGAAGCCATGAAATATTCACTCAAGAGCTCTGCTAAGTGGCCAACTCACAAATGCAAAGATGCTCAGATTCTCTGTAGCCTGAGAAAAGCAAATTAAAGCAACAAGGAGCTACCTCTATGCTCCTCAGACCCAGGTAGCTGAAAAGACTAGCATCCCCCACCACTCACAAGGACCCGTGTAAAGGACGCACTCAGAGCTGCTCTGGGAAGGTGGAGTGTCCTAACACTTTGATCTCAACAGGATAAGCATCTGCTCCTGTTTGAAATTCGCATGCCCTGTGTTTACTCCCAGCCTACACCACCTAGCCCAGAAGCAGTACACATGCACAAAGATGTCTACTATAAGATTGCTTATGGTGGGAAAATAAACTGGAAATAATGGTATCACTAGGACATGGCCATATACACAATACCTCCTCACAGTGGAATATTAGGCAGTTATTAAAAAGCTCTCCTTTTAGTAAGCCATTACTAAAGTGTTTATTAATCAGAGCTCTGCTTTATGTCAGAAAGATTTTTTAACACTAATGAAGCATGAAAAAAAGAAGCATAAAGAGACACACAGGACCGATGACAGAAAGCAATGTTTCCATGGCACACGGGGAGACGGCACTGTGGAGCACTGAGAAGGCATGAGGACGTCAGTGATTTTCTACATCTTAATCCAGGGGTAGACGTGCAACACTGCTTTTTTCTTATTATCTACAGTAACCTCTCATTTATATGTATTCTATATTTCACCATAATGTTTTTCTAAAAAAATGAAATCAAAATGCAATGTAAGTACACAATACCTGTTTTGTAAAGTGATGACATGATAAACTCATGTATGTGTCTACATTTAAAAATTACATGAGAATGGAAAAGAATCCGGTAGCACACGCAGTGGATAACTATATGAACTATCCTTCTCAGGAATGAGGGGACATATAGACAAAAAAAAAGTGAAGTGGACAAAAATCAAGCATAAGTGGAAAGTGTATACCTAGGAAAACATTGCTTCAACCCTTAAATTGATGCATTTATAGATAATTGTATGTGCATAAATTAAGAAACAGAATTTGAGAAAGACAATGGAGAGAATAAAAGGACAGAATACTTAAAATCTATTTCCAATTAGCCTCCAGTTCTCATACAGTTGTCATAGGTTTCTACAGCTGCCACCAAAGGGTCCTAACTAACAACGCAAGCAGGAATTGAATCTCATAGCCTTTGACCCAAAGAAATTTGCATGCATGCACAGAATTTCTCATTAACAAAATAGCTGATTGCCCCATCCCTCCTGCTCACCCCAACTTCACCTTCCTTCTAAAATTTGACAGGGAACAATGTTACGGTTTGTATCTAGACACCTCACCAAATTCTCATGAGCCCATAGGTGGAGCTTTGGGGAGGTGATTGGATCAAGGGTGTAGGACTAGTGAGGCCTGGGTGCAGGGCTGGCTTTCTCAAGGTGTGGCCAAGCAGGGCCTACCTGCTCCCTTCCTCCTTGGTCGCTCTCTGCTCCACTCCTGCCAGCCACGGGCAACCCTTTTGTGTAATGCCACCATGCCTTGGACCTAGCCAACTATTCACTGAAACCTCTACAGACTGTGGGCTAACATAGACCTTTCCTCCTTTAAATGGTACATGCCAAGAATTGTGTCCTAGGGTTCACAAAAGCTACAAAGACAGACAACCAGCTCATGGAAACCACAAGTATTAAATTGCATCTGCTGCAATGTCACTAAAGAACCATCTAAAATAATAATGAGAGGAGAAATGAATTTTAAAGTTAATCAGACCATATTGCAGCCAGAAAAAAAAATACAATAACAAAAGTGGGCTTTGCCATCAAATGTGGAACCTCACATATGTTCACGTTCAGAGTTCCAGTGAAGTATCTGGGGTAACTTCTCCCTAGTTACCTCTCTCTCATCACCTCTACCTGAATTATAGATGAAACCAGTTGTATACAAAAGTTCCTAGTATTTCAAATCTGGCAGGTCCTGTGTGTGTTTCTTCCCAATAATCACAAGTTTGAGACCAGCCTTAGTAACTCTGCAAGACCTTACTTCAAATAAAATAAAAAGGTGCTTGGGACATGGTAATTATGAAGGCCTTAGGTTTAATCCCCAATACCACATGCATACAGTACAACTATTGAGCCCCGCATCAGCATAGCTTTCTCTCTTCTTTTTTTTTTCTCTAAAGCATAATTTAAGAACAGAATAACATGAAAAAGATCAAAGTCAGAAAAAATATATTTCATCCTGAGTCAGCTAAGGAATCCTTGTTGATTCACAGTCTCTATGATCCCTCAGTTGTTTTTAAAAATGGAAATTTCAGAGAATCAAACAAACTAGCCCATGGGAATGCACTTTTCCCATTTGTAAAGTTCACATTGATGTACATATCTCCATCCTGTTGAGAAACAAACAGATATCTGTGCAGGGCTTTCTTCTGTTGACTCCTGTGATACTAGTTTTCACCTTAAGAAAGTGAGTAAACTACTCAGTTTGGCTTCATGTATGAACACTGTGCATCAACAAGTTGAAATGATCATAGTTTCAAAGAGGAAGATGCCCACACACAGAAGGTACATTGGACCCTCTTCAGCCCAGCCTCCCATCCTTCCTGTCTTCCCTGTTCTCCCAGGGACTGCCACTGCCATCATTACAACCCAACAGCACCTAGCCTCTGTTGGTTTGTGTTTCTTCAGGTTGTGACCTGTGACTTCTCTGCGCCCAGACTGCAGGGAACCTACAGAAACTTTCAAGGCAAATGAGCAAGCCTGGAAATGTTATTCCTCATCCCCACTCCACACAGGAAATGAACCTGCCAAGGAGAAAACTGGAGGAAGCTCCTGCCTTCTCCCATCCTTGGCAGCCGATTTGACAGTGAATTCTGCCTGACTCCTCCCAGTGTCCCATGAGGCCTTGAGCCTCTAGATCTATCAAATTGTACATTTAATAATATATCCTTGATGTTGACTTTCCCTTTTTGGAAGTTTCACTCTACCTGAAATAGGCTACCTCTTCATAGCCGCTCTTTTGGAGGAACAGAGGTTAAGTTGGAAGGAAATCAGAAATAATTCCCAGAAGCATTCATATCCTATATCCATATCTAATTCATATCCCCAAACAATAGATAACATCAACAATAGATAAGTAGCCAAGTTGCAAAGTATAATTCATCACTTAAATATATAGGTCACAATTATGTGGTGTTAGCACCACTAAACTGAGCAATGCCAACTCTCTACTATCTACCTCTACCCTCCTCCACAATTTGGTAAGAGATAAATTGCTTATTTAAGGGTGTGGACTGTAATCCAAGGTCTCAACTTATGTAGAACTCCAAAGAGCACTAGTATTAGAACAATATGACCAGGGCTCAAAAATATTACTGCAAGGAATTCCAAGCATTAAAGTTAGATGCTAAGCCAAGGTAGATTTTAATGTTGACAATGTTACTGAAATTCAAAGGTTTATGGTTATTTCCCAGAAAAATGAATAGAAACAGAAAGTTTAGGATACTGTGGCAAACCTACAACATGCACTTTTTAAGTCAAAAGATGCTGCCGGGCGTGATGGTGCATGCCTGTAATCCCAGCACTTGGGAGGCTGAGGCAGGAGGATCGGTGCAAGTTCGAAAACAGCCTGGACTACACAAGTGAGCTCAGGCTGGTCTGAACTGCATAGCAAGACCCTGTCTCAAAAAGACAAACAAACAAAACAACAACAACAAAAAAGATGTTAATGTCAGAGCTGTTTCTTACTAAATTAAAACTTCAGTATTCAGGTTTAATCACAATGTGGTAAAGAAGTGGTTTGAGGTTGCAGATGGGGCACTTGTCTCTGAAACATTTGTCATCACTTGTTTAGGCTAAAGTCTCAGGAGGTTCACCAACCCTGTGAGGCCGTCCATGCCCTCGGGCATAACTATGCCCACCTACCACTAAGCTTCCCAGGCATGTGTTCATCTTACCATCACCTTAATTCGAGTCAGCTAGTTTAAAGAAATCCTTAATCAAAAGGAGCCTATAAAGTCTGGGTGCCACTGGGGCTAGCGGGCCCCTCAAACATCTCATGAGGCCAGAAATCTCTTCCTCCTCCCCACCTAGAGCAGCCTCAAGGGCCAACTCTGAAGCTGGAACCAAGATGAGGCTTCCCTCCTCCCTGCACTATCCCAAATCCACAATGTCCTCCTGATTAAAAAGTCAAATGAGATTATCATACCCTTTGTCAATCCAAACAAACAAGCAAGTATTCAGATACATATTACCATTTTTAAAAATGCAGGCACTGCCGGAGATATTTGTTTTTAAATATATGACAGATCAGCATAGTAGTAATTCTGGCATCAAGACCCCAGTGCACTGGGGGAGAGGGGTTCAGTGTCTTACTCTGGGTTTCTTCAGAAGCAAATTTTAAGGCCAGGATTGCTGCGCAAATAGATGGCATTGTGGGATGTAATCTAATGATAAACAGCAGCCACTCAAAGGAGCAACACCAAGGATAAACTTGTCATTTGCAAGAAAATTAATGGATCTTGAGACCATACTCCATGTATTTTTTATTAATTTTAATGAGAAAGAAATAGCAATGAGATAGTTTCACAAGTTAGTAGGACAGTTACAATAATTAATATATTGCATATTGTTATCTTTGTAGTAGTTGTTCAGAGTACAAGATACAGACATGATATATTGTCTAAACGCTATTAGTATAAATTTTTCTTCTCACTGAACTAAGAGAAAGTAGCTCTATATATATTACAATAGTCCATAATAGTAGTGGGTCATCAGCAGAACTGGCAACATTAGAAGCTGTTGATTTGAACCCTTTACAGCTCAATATATTAATATGGCTTTAATTTTTATACCTCATGGTTAGACTTTTCTGCTAGATGGTTAAGACCAAAATAAAGCAAGACCTATATAATAATAAAAAAAAAAAAAAATGTCTTGCCTGGCAAACATGAGGGCCTGAGTGCAATTAATGGTAAGGAAAAAAAAAAAAAAAAAAAGTAACTCTTGTGTATGACAAAATCAGTCAAATCCCCTCAGGATTTACCCTGGAACCATGTATAGCAGTTTGTAGATCTTTTGTCAGTGTCAGCCATCTTGATGAGTCACGGCCATTGCTTGACCAATTTGCTGTCTGTGAAAGCCTGAGAGAATGTTATCTCTCTAGGTGATACTATTTCCCCAAGATAAATGTAAATAGCATGTATTAAAAACACAGGAAAACAATAAAAATAAAAAAAATTTAAAGTGTATAAACCCAGCAACTACTAAGGTCGAATGGAATTTAAACACACTAGGGAAAAATCTATAAACAAACAGAAACCACTACCACTCATTGGTTGAAACACACAAGAGTGGAGGACCATTAATAACTCTGCACTGTTGGACACAAAGTTGATCCAGTAGCAGGAAAAATTCCTCAGGCAGAGCCAGGCATGAACTGACAGAAGGTACAAGGAAGTCATGAGGTTAAACAGATATGAGAGGGCCTTGGCAGCAACTGCCACACCGTGAGACACTCTCAGGCACCAAACTCTGCCCCAAGAACCATAAATTGCAAGTTTATGAAAACCTTGAACAGAAAAGGACATATGGACTTGTTTTCTTAAAAATTCACATGGATGTTGGAGCCGGGCGTGGTGGCGCACGACTGTAATCCCAGCACTCGGGAGGCTGAGGCAGGAGGATCAGCACAAGTTCGAGACCAGCCTGGGCTACAAAAGTGAGCTCAAGGCCAGCCTGAACTGCATAGTGAGACCCTGTCTCAAAAAATAAATAAATAAATAAATAAATAAATAAATAAATAAATAAATAAATAAAAATAAAAAATAAAAATTCACATGGATGTAACACAAATCACAGTTAAATTCGTTGGGGTACTCATAGTATGGAACAACAATTAACATTTATTTAGTTCTTTCTAAAAGGAAGGACACAAGGCACTGACACATGCAATGTCTTGCATAATACTCAGAACTACCCTAAAATAAACATTATTATCCCCCTCTCATGTGGATTGGGAAAATAGTAAGTGTCACAGTTCAAGGTGCCTTATCCAACAATGGACAGAGAATTTAAAGGCTGGAATGTACCTCTTTTCAACTACATAACTACACAATACCATCCTTTGGACTTCTTGGTCTTTTTGTTCCATTTCTTTTTCTCATAGAGCATTTCATTCTATGCTGAAATCTAGTCCTGACTACATGCAGACGCTAATACAAGCAGCAACATATTAAGTTCTACAAAAACCTGTGACACGAGTGTTGTCACTGATCCCCTTCCACAGCCAAGACAGCTAACTCTTGGAAAACTGAAGTAACTTCTTAAAATCACAAATTAATCAAGTGTCAAATCCAGGACCAGAAAGCACGTCGTTCTCACACTGAAGCTCCAGCTTTTGATCATTAAGCTACTTTATTGCATAATCCCAAGAAAAACACGAGTATGAATGGTTGGGTGCCGACTGTTCAGTGTCTGTTGAAATCAATATGCCATATAATCCAGAGTGAAAATAAGCCCCAAATTCAACATCTCTTCTTTCCCCTTCCTATCCTCCCTCTGGGATTTTGCCTGGCAAACATCAGAAGCTGAACCTCAGCTAACTTGGGCCAGCAGAAGCGATGGGAAACCTAACGCGTGGTTGCACTCCACTCACAGAAAAAAAAAAAGGTCTTTATTTCAATTAAAAGATAAGACAGAAACATTTTAAGGAACTGGCTCTCATTTCCTTGCTCTAATTTGCTCATTATACATAATTATTAAATGTGCTTTATTATGATTAGGTGGTCTTTACTTATAACAAAGGGACAATCAGAGCTGTCCTTGTTTTTATTCATGTGGGTAGGTATATATATGAGGAAGGGTAAGAAAAACTAATTTTAAAGTAAAACTATTGTTAATGTATAAACAATTATTGACACAGAAAGTGTGTAATTGTCGACTACAAAACAGCGCTGCGCAAATAAATACAGGGTGAGCAGCACCTGTTCACAGTTAATATAGAAGGGAATGAGAGAATCCAGGGGTCTTAGTGGAGTACCCAAAAGGTAGCTTACATAAAGGAAAATGTGATGCTAGGATGCTGGATGAGCGCTTGTCATGGTGACCGTGCCAGCATTCTCCACCAGAGAATGATGTAGAACTTTTAAGTATTAAAGAGACACATAGGCTGCACAGAAAGGCTTTGAGCAATGCTCTGAAGATCCTCTGAGGATGCAGAAGTCAAAGCTGAAGAAAGGATGGTGGTAGGAACGGGCTGCCTGGTCTGGATGGACTTTGCTCTAACTTCCTGTACCAGGTGTACTTTTCATGAGCTAAGTAACAACACAGTGCACATTCACCCTTACTGTGCTCTCTGTCTACAAGCTTATGTATGGCACGATGTTTCCATTTGTATCAAGTTCAGGGTGGCCCCACAGATTTACTGTCATGTGTCTATGATTGGCATTCTTTTCCTAGCTGACAGCATTTATCTTGAGTTATTATTGCCAGCGAACGTTTTTTCCTAGTTATCATAGTTTTGCTATACACTATCATAGGCTTAAAATTCTCTGCAATGGAGTCATGTTATTCAGAGGAGAGTTAGCCTTGATTCTTTTTTTTTTTTTAACTTTGTTATGTATTTAGTACAGGGTCTATAGGGTCTCACTAAACAGATCAGAAGTGTAGTGATCCTCCTGTTTTCAGCCTCCTGAGTGCTGGGATTACAGGCACACGCCACCACACCCAGCTTCAATGTCCATCTCAATACGTCCCAGGGGCAGGCTGGGGTTTGAACCCTGGCCCCTGTATCCACCTATCTGGTGGGCTGAGTTAGCCTTTTTATCTCCCAGTGTCATAGATGAAGCAAAGACTGCCTTAAAATCATTTGGTTTAAAACAATATTTCCGTAACCCGGTCAAATACTTGCAAAAACCAGCTGCAACATTTTTTTTAACCCATTGACCCCAAATTGCCTCTGTACACAATAGGAAAGCTGGGTTCCTCAAAGCTACTCTACATTTGGCACAAATGCCTTCACTCGGCACCTCCTGGGTGCAGAGCTCTGCCCAGCGTTGCAGATATAAAAGATGAGTTGAGAGAGTAAGAAAGCACATGAAAGAAAATAAGAGCAGGGACAGAGGCCACAGCCCAGTGCCCACAGTGCAGCAGTAGCCTACGCACAAGGCGCTACCATGAGAAAAGGGAAGGAATCGCCAGGACGATGTCACAAGGACAGAGCAACACTGTGGAGCAGGCGCTCCCTGGAGGGATGAGGCCTGAGCTGATTCTCAGAGAATGAGAATGACTTAACTGAACAAGAATGGAAGGACCAGTGCTGAGAAAAGGAAAGCTCAGCCAAAGCTTGGGTCTGTGAAGCAGCATCTTAAATAGGGAGAAGTACACACAACCACGTGGTGCCAAGCGCTAGAAGCTAAGGTAAGTGAGAGCTGCAGCAAAAGGCAGAGCCAGCTGGTAGCGGCTGGGCTGTGGAGGGTCTTAGGCGGGCCACTGGGCCATTCATTATCCTTTAGGTAATATGGGGCTGACCTAAGTTTTGCTCAGGACAGCTTTGCATTTTACTTAGTGAAGGCATTGGGGAGATCCTTTGGGGATGTGGAAAGATGGACTTGAGTAGAAGAGGCCTAGAGGAAGAGACGTCAGTGGCAGGATGATGCAGTAGACAGTAGGAAACCGCGAAGGCCTGAATACAGACTCAGCTACTATGAATAAAGAAGAAAGGGGATAACGAGCTGCTAAGGCAAGAAGTAGAGCCTGACTGGTGCAGGAGGTGTGACAAGCAGTGGGATAAAGTTCTGAGTCTGCTTGACCCAGTAGAACCATATTCGGAGATGGAAAACTAACAAGTTTTGTGAGACATCCTTGGCTTAAGCAAAATTTATTTGATCTGGTGGAAAAGAGTTCAGATTTCACTAAATTGGGTAATGAATGATAGCTTGGATTTAAAAAAAAAAAAAAAGAAACAAGAAAGTGAGAAAGAAGCTAGAGGGTTATGGGTCAAGGGAAAGATATTTGGTAACTGGGAACATAGCAAAGACAATTCTAAGGTAACAGATGAAAGGGAAGGGAAACTGAAGATTAATGGAAGGAAGGGAGATAGGGAAGGAGGGAGGGAGGGGGGAGGGAAGAACGAGAAAGTGAGATAGGGAGAGAGTGAGACAGAGAGACAGGGAGAGATAGAAGGGGGAGAGAGGGAGGGAGAGAGAGAGAGAGAGAGAGAGAGAGAGAGAGAGAGAGAGAGAGAGAGAGAGAGAGAG
>PVJA010012891.1:0-50788 GCA_004027025.1 Myocastor coypus
GGATGTGGTCTGTAGGTGGAGGTGGAGCTTTGGGATTGAGTAGTCCTGGTAGACTCGTGGACCAGATTGGTTGCCAAATGGGCTATTTGATGGGTTTGGTGCTGGAGCTTGGGCTGGAGGGGTTCAAAAAAAAAGGGGGGGGCGGGGAAAGGGAAGGCAGGCCAAGGATCCTGACCCAGCCAGCCCGCAGGCTCAGCTCCCAGCGGTGCGGTTTGGGTCTGGGCTGGAACAGGAAGTTAGTCGCGGGAACGCAGAGGTGGGGCAGAGGGGCGCAGGGAGCTTACCCGTGGTGGGCGCGCAGGCTCAGCTCCCAGCGGTGCTATTTGGGTCTGGGCTGGAACAGGAAGTTAGTCGCAGGAACGCAGAGGCGGGGCAGAGGGGCGCAGGGAGCTTACCCGCGGCGGGCGCGTAGGTTCAGCTCCCAGCAGTCTCCCATTACATTTGCTATGCAAATAAGGCTGGTAGGCCGGGGCCTCTGCAGTCCGGTCTGGCCCTGATCTTGCAGCAATCCTCCTGCCTCGGCTTCCTGAGTGCCGGGATCACAGACCTAGAGAGCAACGCCTGGCTGAAATATTTACACTTCTGCCCAAGCCAGGCAGGATCTCCTATTCAGGCCACACGAGTACCATGACACTTGCTATTTTTGAGGACCTCTGAGCCCAACTTCCCATTTCACGCTGCACAGCTAGAACAGAATACAAAGCATCACAGAAATGTTCAGGTGTAAGGCGGGGCTCAGAGACTCTGGACCTGTAGCCACCAATTATGGCTTTAGAGAGCTAGAAAAGAAAATGCTATGGAGCCAGCCGTGTTGATGCCGCCTGTAATCACAGCTCTGGGTAATCCTGTTGCTTCAAGACAGCCAGTGGAACTCCAGGGCTGGTAGCTAGTGACTTATGGAGACTATGTCTATTATATATACATGTATATGTTATATTAGTACAGTAGTATTAGGGCAGGGAGATGGATAGTTTGGTGGTCTAAGCACCTATCTGGCAAAAGAAAGGGCCTGGGTTTGATCCTTGGCACCACGTGCTGTGTGGATCCCCAAACCAGGCGTGGTGGTGCATATCTATAATCCCAGCACCGGGGAAGCTGAGGCAGGAGGATCACTATGAGTCCAAGCTGTATAGCAAGACCCTATGTCAAATAAATGTATGACAAACATACACAGCAGCACTTGTCTTTTTAAACTTTGCAATTATTTATCTCTAGTATGCATTTTATTTTTTTACCAATTATAAACCTCTCTTTTTATCCTTTTTATCCTATCTTTTATCCTTCTTTTCACCTCCATATTTTGTTACTGATAAGCTCCTCTGGGCTCTATCTAAATTAGCCTGGTGTCTTCACCACTGCTTATTTGAACTCACCCGTCTTATTTGCTACTGTATTTGGGAGATCTTACGCTGTGCCTTGCACATGGCAAATGTATAATAAATATTTTTGGGATAATTGTAAAGTTGGTTTTAGAGGGCAAATCTGAAGGTAATCACCATGCTTTATTTGTAATATGCTTTAATAGATTTGTTTTCTTAAATATTTCCTTTTCCTGTTTTCTTGGTAGATTTTTACATTTCTTGTGCCTTATTTTGTCTCATCACCTGCAAATTATTAATATTGTATTTTTGCTTTAAATTTTGCTATGAACCATGTTTTACTTTGTTTCTACCAAGAGCATGATGAGTCCTCTGCAGCTGACAAACTTACTTATTGGTGTTTTTCATGATATAAAGAAAAGATTGGGGAAATTATACAGGCTTGTAAGGCTTATCAACACTAGCACTTTCAAAATATTACCATATTGGCTGATTTATGTAGCATTATTGATTTGGTGGTATATTCTGACATTTTTTCTTTTGTCTTTTGTCTTAGTTACTTATTACTCATTGCTGGGACAAATACCCCACACTCAAAATGAAGGAAGCAAAGGTTTTGTTTGTGTAGGTTACAGTTCATATCCCACTGGCTTCAATGCAGTAGAAAACACTGAAGAACAGAGGAGTAACAGTTGTGGCATCCATCAGGACTTCTCCAGGGAAGCCGGGCAGGGCTGGGCCAGGCAGGAAGCAGCCAGGCCAGGTACTGGGCTGCTCAAATAAAGTCTTCCTCAACTCTTTTAATATACTTTCTGTGCTGAGCCCACCTGGGCTCTAGAGTAGAACCAATCACATCCCAGGGCAGGCCCTCCACATCCTGTAGGGTGGGGCCCCCACAGCCCTGAATCAGCTGAAGCCCATGCAGCCAAGCTTCCTCAAGTTGACACAATGTATCAACTACCACAGCTTTAGAGGGAGTACAACAGTAAGCTAGTAAGTCCTCCTGTGGATTCTAATACCTCTGAATGAAATTTAGTCCTAAAACTAATTTCAATAAAGAAAATGACAATTTAATCAGTTTTGAAAAATGAGCTGAAAAATGGATTCAGATGACAGGGCTCAGGGAGAGAAAAAAAAATCTTTATTTTGGCTCCTAATACAAGAGAGAAAATGAGCGTGGTAGTGCTCATCTATAATCCGGGCACTCTGGGAGGCTGAGGCAAGAGGATCACAGGATTGGGGCTACCGTAGTAAGACCACATAGTGAGACCTCTTTTCAAAATAGAATATAAAAGAGATTTGTGGACATAGCTTAGCATGAAGGTCCCAGTGGTAGATTTGTTTTTAGTTCTCTGTTATTATTTGGTACTAAGGGCTGCAGGCTTTTGCAGTTTCATCTTTTTATCCAACACCTAGAAAACTCTTCTTCTTATCTACACTTGATGCTACACACATGTGATAGTTCAGAATTATTATTTGCACTCACATACCTGGAACAAGTTCAGTATATTTATGCCAGGAACTGAGGGGGAAAATACAGAGGATTCCAAGAGAGGGCAGCGTGATGGCAACAGCTCCCCGCTGCCTGTGCGTCACCGAGGCCACCCAGTAGCTGGAGACCTCCGTCAAGCCAGGCTTCCCTGTGTGACCCCCTTCCCTGCCCCCCACTGGGAGGGAGCGCTCCACTGCAGGGCACATCAGTGATGCCAGCCTCTCTGTGCACCTGTTGGTGGCAGAAAAGGACAAAATTCCTGGAGTCTAAGGGACCAGATGTCAACAGGAAACAATTTGATTAGATGATTACTCTTAATCTCTTCTCTCTTTGCCTGGGGCTTCGGGGCCAATGGAGGGGAGAGCTCGGTGTTCCCAGGGGCTCAGAAAAGAACACAGCAGGTCCAACCAGTAAGTCCCAAAGGAAAAGAAAAATGATTCTATTTGTCTCCTGATGTGAATGGGTAACTCACATTTCTTCCAAATATATGGCAGTTCCTGGGATTATCTTATATATTATTTATTTTGCACTTTAAAAATTTTTTTTAGATAACACAGGAATATTTGCTCTCATCAAAAACTAAGTGGAATATTTGCTCTCACCAAAAACTATCTTCACTTCCTCTTTCCTTTCTCCTTAGCACAGAGGCGACGACGCTCAGAGGGCCTTCTCTTCTTCACTTCCTGGCTTTGTGACACTGAGAAGTTACTTCTCCCTCTGGGCCTCAGCTTTCTCTGCAGAACAAGGGTCCTGACTGAAGCTATGGTAAGAGATCTCTGCAAGGCCTGAAGGTGGTGAGCCGCAGAGCACATAGGGTGCAGCCAGCTTGCAGTGGGTTCTTAGCACCGTTCATGCTATCATGTCATGCTTGTCACACTGTCACATAGCTGGGGGCGTTCAGGTACACTATTCTGTTACATATGACCTGTGTTCTCTGAGAGTGTCTTATTGAGCATCTTTCCATTTCTTCACTTGATTCTCCATAGTAGTTGCACACTCGCCCACAAGGCAGATAGATCACGACGAATCCAAACAGCCTTTGTCATCTGCTGAGGAGCTTCCAGTGTCATAAACAATGATGCAGTGATTATCTCCATGCTTATATTCTCCTATACTTATAAAAAAAAGCTTCATATTTTTAGATGCAAAACTGCTAAATCAAAGAACATACGCATTTTCAATTTTGATAGATACGGAAAAATTTACCTTATCTGAAGTTGTATTACTTTATACAGTTATCATGCTTCATTTCATCCTGGTTCAAATTTTCCTCTTCCTTTGTTCCTAATTCCTGCAGAAATTCCTCTGTCTTTGTGTTCTTCTCATAGCCTCTAATACTTCTTAAAGCAATATCTATCTATCTATCTATCTATCATCTATCATCTATCATCTATCTGTATACATACCTGTCCATCTCTCTCTCTCTCTCTCTCTCTCTCTCTCTCTATATATATATATATATATATATATATATATATATATATATATATAATAGCATTATTGTCATTCAAAACTAGTAGCTGGCTTCCTAAATAAAACTGAACTGTTGGCCTCAAAGCTTTGAGAGAACTGTTGTTTGCACTGCTGCTTGTTTTATTTGTTGTTGCTGTCCTAGTAAGCAATAATAGAATACATAATTTGAACAGGATGCATTGGTGGAAATCAGCCATGCTCCAAGTAAGTTCCATATACAGAGGACATGTTACCCAATTGTCAACTCAGTCAGTGGCCCTGTCTATAGAGGTGAACGCAGAGCCATGTGGGCTCTGAGACCAGCCTAGAAGCCTACATCCTTTTCAGTTACTCAAAATACACTGGACTCCTTCCTGAACACCGTGTTGTGGTAGACATAGCCTGGGTTTGTACGAGGGGTACAGTGATGCCTTAAATTGAAAGAGTAGGAGAGTTTAATTCCACGTGTGTAACTCAAAGCCACAGTCAAACAATCTAGAAAAATAGTACACAAAGAAGTACACAAGACACTACTGGATTTCCAATGAAGATGATGGAATACGTTTAGATTTTTAGAAGTCTTCTAATAACATATAATAAAACAAATGTAAATTTGTTACCCAAACAACACCAACAGTTCTCAATCTACGAAAAGGAGGGTGAGGGGATGCCCATCTAAAGCCACAAACTCATTCAAATAGTGAACAGAGAAAAAAAAAACCCAAGAATTTGGTTGGGAGCTCGGAGCCCTAGAGTCAGGTCCTCCAACCCCTTCCTCCACCTTGGGACAATGGCTCCAGTCTTTTTTTTTTATTCATGTATTTCAGCCTTCAGTGTCAGCTGACTCCCAGTCCTGGGAGATGTGGTGATTAGCTGTCTCCAGGCCCATCTTCCGGGCTTCGCTTTTCCATCCATCACACTGCTGATTTATATCTACTTAACTGTACTCGTGGAAAGACGTTTGGAATGACGCTAAACACATTGCAAGTTGTTTGCTAAAAGAATGCATTAAGGGGATCTGATATTCTGGGGATGCTTTGGGGCTTTGCTGTCAATCTCAGGATGTAAACTTGACCTACCTGGATATTACTGTTCAGCTCCTTTCTATGGTTTTGATTTAAATGGCTTTCTGTAACCATGGGTTCAAAGCTATGAACCAATTCTTGATTTTTTTTTTTCAATCCTGAGAATCAAACCCAGGGCCTTGAGTTTGTCAGGCAGGCGCTTATGCTGCTGAGCTACCTCCCCAGCTAATTCCTGAGGCTCCTTTGTATCAAAATACCATAGATGAGAGAATAGCGCCTTCATTACAGTTGAGCTGCACATAGCAGTTTAGAATGAAGAGTGAATTCTAGCACACAGTTACAGCAGACTATAAATACCATCCCATAAAGTACTGGTAGGAATTCCTGACCCCTTCTCCAGGGGGAACAGACAAATTCCTGATTCCGATGTGGCATGGAGAGGCCTGCGCTGTGGTCCAGCCTGAATTCCCTCATTCTGACTTGGTGCTGTCAATGGAAGTGTTTTATTTCTCTACTGTTCTTTTCCTTATTGCTATGGGCAGGGAGAGCTCTTGATGTTTCAAAACAAATAAGGTGACAAACACAATAGATTCAGTTTCTCTGTTGTCAGTGTCCTGCGATTCAGCCCCATAAAGTCCAGGGCTTTGCAAACTGCTTATCTCTATGCATCCATTCCAAGGCAAGCCAGGTGCTGGTGAGACCTCTGCAAGCCCTAGGATTTGCAATGTACATGGTTCA
Organism: Myocastor coypus; assembly: GCA_004027025.1. NCBI lineage: Eukaryota > Metazoa > Chordata > Mammalia > Rodentia > Myocastoridae > Myocastor > Myocastor coypus. The sequence continues at coordinate 6,027 of PVJA010012891.1, forward strand.
AAATAAATGCCAGGTGCCTGTTCGATGCAGACAGAGCTCCTCAGCTCAGACTATATTTTTTCTCTGGTCTACATGATCTTTAATTCACACTTTGTCTCCCCCTGAGCCATGTGCTGGAGGCAGCAGGGATTTTACGCAGCTATAAAACTACTCTGTCTTTTGTAAGAAGACAACAGATTCTGGTACAGTTCAATGTGAAAGGCTCTGCTCTGTACAGAAGTCATTCATTTTGCAATAGTCTCTGTATTTTTTCAAAGCATTTCTGAGCCTTTAGCACATCCTGGCTTCACTTTTGCTTCTTTGAATTAACCTCCTCTATCAGTTTCTGCCTGAATGCTTAAATAACCTAAAACAAAGGCAGCTTGGGGTTGATCATAGGTATTTTCAGAGCTCTAATCTGTAAAAACATTTGGCCCTGATTTCAGGCCATTGCTTTTAATCCCTGACCGATGCACCATACAACTTTTAAATCTTAACCAGATACACTTGGGCATTTGAGTTAAAACCAGGTCAGATTCTGAGTGGGGGAAAAGAGGGATCCTCATTCTAACTTGCTAAAGTGTCTGTTCTAAACTCTAGGCATAGTGCCCTCTTTTAACTACAATGGCAACTGTTTTTCTAACAGGGAGGCCAGAAGAGAACACATAGCTTGATTGATATCTCTACCCAGTATCAATGGAATGGCCCAAGTCTGTCCAACTCCAAAACTTCCAACTGCTCACAGTCAGCACAACGTATTTACCAGAAATGGTAAGCATGATGGCTACTGGGGACCCGCTTTGAAAAAGCCTTCCAAGCGTTTTGAACAGTCTTTATTGCGGACAGCCAAGGTTGTTTTCCCAGGCCAGTGTAGGTGCTTCACAGGTAGGGTTAGCTAAGACAGGTTGGAGACTAAAGACCAGCAGGAAATTCTTCCCAAGATCCCAGGGGTCTCCGGGAGCCCACATGCTACTGATTAGGAAGGTCTTGCAAAGGGACCACTTTGAGGATTTTAGTGGAGGAAGCCAGTCTGGGCGGCTCTGCTGCTCCATATGGGCCGCATTTCAGTCAATGGGGTCTTTGTGCTGCGCAGCCCTGGAAGGAGGTCAGCCGGTGGTCAGCAAGGAAACCACCGCTGAGAAGCCCGGCCTGGAGCTGTCATTCCCCCACTTTTCTTTGGACAAGGTACAAGAAATCCTTTATGGGCTGGTGCGGTGAAAACTGATGGAAGGCAGCTTTGTTCTATTTTTGTAGTATATTTCTGCTTGAGTTAACTCTATGGAAAAAAAGCGTCAGTGGGCCTGTGTGTTTATATAGGCCCTGCATCCTGCCGCTGCGGACCCAGCTCGCCGAGTCTGTGAGGAAGTGAAGCCAGACATGCTGGGCGTCCTGGGTCCTCACCCCACTGACCTCTTCATCTTTCCAAGTTTACCCAGCTCTCTCTCAGCAGCGCTTGCATGGAAATCGATCTCTCGGCTCCTGGCTTTTGGCAGAAGGACACTTCCTTCATATGGAAAAGTGTTTAATACGAATTTAATGGTCTGTCTGGCCACCATACGCCCCAGCCTGTCCTCCTCCCTTCGTGGCCCTTGGCACTGAGCGTGGAAATCTAACTTTTAATCACCCCTTTTAAAATGCCCCTAACTTTCTTTCCAGGTATCCACTGCTTTTCTAATGAGAGTTTACCTCAATTCCTTTTTGATTCTGCAAAATGCTACTATAAATTGAAGCAATGTTCTTAATTTATCCACGTTGTTTTTTAAGCGTCCCTTATTCTCATTAAATGTAATTGCAAACAGGGAAGTGGTGGCTTGCTTAATATCCAGAAACAAAGAAGTAGAAATAATTTTACTGGTGATGGTTGAAATGATGCATAATATTTGAGTATAGGAAATAAAACTAATAAAGGTCAACAAGAGAGAAAAGAAGTATAAGGAATAAATATCTCCTATACGTTAAGGCTCAAACTCTTAAGTTACACATCTGAGCAGAGCATGACAGGCTCGGGGTGGGGGGGCCCTATGTACACATATGGTATACATAGTGGAAAATTATATTTTAAAAGGCCAAGAATGCAAAGGTGTACAGTATAGCCAGTCTGAAGCGGGGTGTACTGCACACCACTGACATATCCCATAAGAATCAGCTTCGTGCTTTATCCCTGAACAAGTTTTGTTTCATTGATAGTTTTTGATTTTAGTTTTGAGTCTTACTCTTGTTTAAACTGATGCCCACTTTATTTTTTTGTGGTTCTGGAGATGGATCCCAGGATACTCTGTCACTGAACTATGTCCCCAGTCCCTTATTTTTTACTATTTATTTTGAAACAGGTTCTTGCTCACTTGCTCCAGTGAGATTCTAACTTGCAATTCTCTCACCCAAGCTTTCCAAGTGCTGGGATTACAGGCGTGGCTGAACAGACCAACTCAAATTCATTTAATAGCTGTTGAAATGTCCTGGACTGGGCAGCCAGCAATCCACTGTATGTCCTTCCAAGAACCACTTACTCTCTCTGGTTCTCTTTTGTTTTCTTAGATGTTTATGATCCTATCATCTTTAATATGCTCTTTTAAAATTAAAAGTCTTGGAAAAAGACCCATCTTGCCTTGACAATGTGACCTACTCCTTCTTGTGTAATGCTTGGCTATCCACCCCTGGCAACCCCTAGTATCATCTCATTCTCCCATGCCATCAGCTTCCCCCTGCCTGGGCACTCCTGCAGCATAGTTTCCCAATGCACACATCATTTACATCTTTGGAAAATTTTATTTTTTGCCTTTTACTGAATATGTATTCTAAGCATGTTTCACTTTGCTTGAAAAGTCATTCAATAGTATCTCTTCTTTGGGATTCTATGAGCCAACTAGTACCAAAATTACAATTATCTTAATGGGCTACATAATACCTGCACACTGTGCCATTAAGAAAGGTAGTTTTTTGAAGTATGTGCTTTTGTTGGCTATTTGCATTTTCAGTGTTCATTGTCATAACCAAAGCAATAATGTAGTTCTTCCTCCACCTGGCTCTTTCCTCTGGTGACATCCCTTCCCCTTATGTCCTCCTGGGGGCACTTTTTGAAGAGCATCAGGACTCTCCCAGACATATCTGGAGTTACAGCAGTCTTGGGTGGGGAAAAGCCCAGCTTTTCTACTCACTAATCCTGGGACTTTTAAACTTTCAAAGCCGGTTTCCTTGCCTGTTGGCCATCACCACTTACATCTACTGTCTGTACTCGTTATGAGGCTGACACATGATTAGGCATGAAAACACATGCTAATGCTTGTGATGTATTGGAGCTCAGTGAGAACTTGATTTTACTTTGTTTCACAATTGCACTTTAAAAGCCACAGGAGTGTATATGTGTTGGTCCTGGTAATACATAAGAGTATTGCTGTCATTCACATCTCAAAAAAAAACTTACAGTTTTCATATTTTGCCATATTGACAAGGCACCAACTGTGTTTGGTCTTTTCCAATCTTTCCATCAATGTACAGCTTGCATATAGAAATGTAGAGGTCACACGTGGGCAGGCCAGTGTTGATTTTTATGAAATGAACATATCCATGAGACAAGTAGAATATGATAATGTCACCAGTATTTGGACCTCTCCCTATGCCTGTGCTAGTCAGCTGTTTATTGCTGTGACCAAATATCCAAGAAAAACACTATTTTTTTTAAATAGGGGTCAAACTCAGGGCCTTGTGCTTGCCAGGCAGGCGCTTATACCATTGAGCTATTTCCCTGGCCCAAGGCAATCAATTTAAAGGAGGAAAAGTTTATTTTGGCTTAGTTTCAGAGGACCATCCATGGTCCTCTGGCTCCATTGCTTTTGAGCTCAGGGTAAAGAAAAAACATCAGGGCAGAAGAACATGGTACAGAGAAGCTGTTCACTTTGTAGAGGCCAGAAGGAACAGGGAGAGGCAGAGAGAGGGAGAGAGAGAAAGAGAGACAGAAGCTAAACCAGAAACCAGAGGCCGTGGAGCCCAGACCAGTTATATATCTCAAGGTCATGTACACACGACCCTCTCCCTTCACTAGGCAATACCTCCTAAGTTTCTGTCACCTTCTTGTAATGGTATCAAATTATGAAGCCATCAATGGTTGGATTGGTGATGAAATGGCATCCCCCAGGAACCATTCACTCATTCAAGCCACCAACACAATGTATTTTTTTTTTTAATGAAATTTTAGATAACAGCTATAATAATGCCTAAAAGTAAGCAGCATTTTATTTTCTATCACTATAATTTGAATGTATTAGTTTTTGAAATTTTTGCAAATTGCACCATACTGTATGTCATATTTCAAAATTGTTCATTATGTTCATAGAGCCTCGTTGCATATAACTGTGGTTAATTTTTGTTTTTTAAGTATTTGGTTGTTGCAAAGTCTCACTATGCAGCTCAGACTCGAGTTGATCTTCCTGCTTTTCACCTCCACAGCACTGGGATTATAGGTGTGCACCACTGTGCCTGGACTCTGGCAACTCAGCTTGCCCTGGGGGGCTGATGTGACATGTGGTGCCAGGGCTTCAACCGTGGTCCCTGTGCTTGCCTAAGCTCACCAGAGCAGGTGCTTTACTCCACTGAGCTATCTCACCAGCCCCAGAGCAGTGGTTAATGTTATTTCACAGTGTACCACATCTTATTTATCTGCTCAAGTTTTAATAACCATTGAGTGGTTTCCAATTTTGGGGTGCTTATAAATTATACTTTTGTGAACATTTTTCTACATGTCTTTAGGTTTATAAATAACATAAATTTCAGTTGCGTTTATTCTTAGGAATGGAATTTCTGGGTCATATAGCACACAACTGTTCAGCTGCAATAGCTATTACTGAATAGTTTTCCAAACGGTCCGCTTACATTCCCAGTCTGTGTATCAGAATTGCAGTTGTTCCGCACTGTCACCCATGTGCCAGCCTTTCTACCCTTCTCACTGCAGCCATTCTGGCATGGTCACCATCCTGGGAGATGTGCGGCGGGGGTCCTCACTCTGACTTTAATTCGGACTTCCCTGCTATCTAATGATGAGCACTTTTTAAAGCTTATACTCCACCTGTCTTTGGGTAGAAGTTTCTATACAGACATTTTTACCTCCTCCTTTTAGACAGCCTCTCTTTTTTCTTACTGGTTTTCACATGTCCACCATAATCTGGATAAAAGCTTTTCAATTATTTGTACTCTATCTTCTCCAAGTCAGACTTGTCTCTTTACTTTCTCAGTGATGTTTTATGATAAGCATTCATTTCATTCAGACTAATGTGTTATGTTTTTCTTTAAAGGTAACATTTTTTTTTTTTTTGTATCTCATTGAAGAAATCTTTGCCTTTTAATGCTATCTGATGAAAAGGATTATTGATTGGTTTACACTGAATCTGGCTTTAATTATTGTAAAGGAAAGGAAGGTCTGGTTTTGTTACCTTTCATATGGATATCTGATCAAATAACATGCTTTACTGAGCACCAAGCCAGCAGTTTTAAGTTATCTATCAAAAATGAAGTGGTCACATTTGTGTTTGGTCAGTATCCGGAATCTCTAATTTAATTTTTGATGCATTATTTATATTTATATCTGCATCATGCTGCTCTTCTTACTATAGTTTGTGCTTCAGACCTCAAAGTGTATATTTTCTAGTTTTATTGTATGGAGAACACTATTTTATTCACACTCGTTATAATTCCATACATTTTAAAAAAGTTTTCAATTTTGGATTTTAATTGATAGTGCATTAAATCAGTTGGGAAAATTGACATCTTCATCATACTGGCTCTTTTAATCAGTGGATATGGCATATAGCTTTCCTTTTATTTTATTTTAAATGAATAGTGAGTGTATTATAATGCTAAGGGAAATAATAGTTGCACTCAGGAATCTGATTTTCCTGCAGTAGTATGTCTTTTATTTTAAGATAGGTTGTGCTGGGTTAATAGCTCATGCTTCCATGTTCCATCTCCCAGGAGGCTAGGGTAGGAGGATCAGCATGAGTTTGAGGCCAGCCCAGGTTACATAGTGAATTTAAGTCCAGCCTGAATTGTAGAGTGAGACCATGCCTCCAATAACCAAAAGTAAAATAAAATATGCTATTGTGTTTTTATCACCCACTTGGCACGTTGTCATGGTCCTTTAATTCCACACCATACCACAGCCTATGTTAAAACAGCGTAAGCCTCATCTGCAGGTTTGGAGATGATCACATGATATTTTTCTTTTCTAATGTAGTGAATTTCATTAGCTGAATTTTAAACATTAAACCAAACTCATGTTTTTGAATAATCATTTGGTTGTGATGCATCATTTGCTTAATAAGATACTTATTCAATTTGCTAATAGTTTATCTGTATTTATGAGAGATTAGCCTGCAATTTTTGATGGCATAATTTTGATGATTTTTATGGCAGATTAGGTTAGCCATTACAAAAACAAACTACAGAGAAAAATTCTCTTCCATTGATTATGTTTAGTGGGAGATGTGCTGCTAAAAATATAGATATATTCGTGTCATAATTTTAATTCATAACAGAAAGAAAAATCTTAGCCAGCTAAAATTGACCAAGAGTTTCCCCTGCCTGCCAAAGTGTTCCCAGGAGGAGCTCACTGCAGTGTAGTACCTAATGACCAGTACTGGAGGTGCCCCCTTGGACACGAGAGAAACAGGGTGCTCACCAGCCCTGCCTCCATCCAAGTGATGCTCTACCCCCAAACCAGTCCAACAGGCATGGAAAGAACAACCCACCAGGGCTCAGAAGGATAAAGGAGACCCTTATTCCCAGGAAGCCGACTGTGATGCACAAAATCTCAAACTAAAAAAAAATTAGAATTTTAACTTTGAGTTCACTTATGGATTTTTTAAAAAACTTAAGTTTTCTATCAATAAGGACAACATAAATATATTGACTAGAAAAGACAGAAAAAATGTTAAGAAAACCCTTACTTGTGAAGTAAGTAACAAAGAATGGAAAGAACAAATAAGAATTATATACAAGTAGCAAGATGATAGTCTTATTCCAACTCTATTGATAATTACATTAAATGCAAATGAGTTAAACAAACACCCTTATTAAAAGAAAAAATTTCAGATGGGATGAAAGCAAGATCCAATTTCATTTGCTGTCAAAGACACACTTGAAATCAAGAGAGGAGAAGACATGCTCTGCTGAGGGTGGGCATGAAACAACTTGAGTAGTTGTAGTAATAGCAATATAGTTGACTTCAAGACAATAAATCTTATAACAAGAAGGGCTGTGAAGAAGATCTAGTGACCTTACAGGTACATGCTGTAATAACAGACCTTCAAATTACATGAAGAGCTTGTCTGGGTCACTTTTCTCATCACTGAAACACAAAACCACACACCCACAACTTAACAGAGGAGAGGTTTACTTTGGCTCAGAATTTCAGAATTCTGGGAGATTGCATGGCCAGTGACATGGTAGAGGAAGGGTCTGGCAGAAGGAAACTGCTCAAACCATGGTGAGCAGGATGCAAAGGGGAGAGGGAAGGAAGAAAGTGTACTCTCCCAGGCCACCTATCCAGTGACCCCTTTATTCAGCTCTGCCCCTTAAGGCAAGTCAGCTACAGTGCCCAGCGGTCCAGTCACCCTCCAACAGCTCCACCAATGAGCACCAGAGGCATGTGGGTGACATTCTTAATGGAAACCATAACAACGTCAATCAGAGGAATGAACTGCTAACAAACTTCCGAATACAGATGAATCAAGCAACACTGGTGAAAGATGCGAGATACAGCGCCTTACATACTGATGAACTCAATTCATGTATAGGACGTGCTATGACAAGCAAAATGAATGTAATTGAAATAAAGCCTACATTTCTATTGCAAGAGGCAAGTGTGTGCTGAGGGAGATGGACGGGGAGAAGATGCACCCGGGAACTTTCCTGGGGAGTGAGTGTCCTGCACCGTTGACTAGAGGTAGAAGATGCATCTTCCTGCTCACCTTCATCTCACACCTCGATGTACTTTCTTGTCTGTCTGTCTGTCTGTCTGTCTGTCTGTCTGTCTGCCTGCCTGCCTGCCTGCCTGTCTGTCTCTCCGTCTCTCTGTATCTCTCTCTCTGTCTCTCTCAGTTTCATTTCACTAAGTCTATAAGCTTTGCTTATTTTCCAGTGCCTACAAGCTGCTCTCTTATTGTTGATTTGCGTCTGTATATGCCTGAACTTTTATTTTTCCCAACAAGAAGTTTGGCCTCATATGAACTTTCCCGTGAAAACCGGAAGCAAAACACTGTAGTCATTTTTTTGTAGTTGCCAGAAGAATCATAGTTTTCATTCTTGGAAGATGAGGCAAAGAAAAGATAAGTGACTTAGCCCAGGGTCACTCAGTTCCTAGGCAGGAACTAGGGCGGGAGCTGAGCCAGGCTGCTCCAGAGCCCTAGCTTCTAAGGGCGGGGCTAGGAGAGGATGGCTTCTGGCGCATGTGCGTGGGATTGGGCGAGCCGCTGACAGATGTTTTGTTTTGCTCTGAGAATTACAGGAGCGAGCCATGCCATGCTTTTCCAAAGGTAAGGGTATCTCTCTTGTTGCTGCCCCTCAAAAGCATTTTTGCTTTTCAATGATTTTACAGTGTTCCTGAGGGAAGGAGAATGTTGGCCCTCCCAGTATCTTCTGCTGTAAACTAATTGAAACCTTATTCAAAGCCAAGCATAATTACAAAGATAAATCTGCTGCCCAAAATGGAAATTGCATTCGCTATAGAAGAGCTGGGGCCATCTGAGAATAGATAATGGAGTGCAGAGTGTGCCATTTTTATTTAAAAATTCGGATTGCTTTAGTGAACTTAACCTGAAATATAGCTGCCAGATACTTTCCCGTTGCTCAAAATGTGTTCAAGTTGAAGGAGAAGTCAGGAGGCTCCCGTGTCAGGAGGTTTTTCTTTTTAGCTCTGGTTTCTCTGAGATACTTCTGCCACCTTGGTGAGAACTTGTAGTGAGTTTCTAAGTTTAGGCTCCTACGCTGAGCATGGTTCCCCAAAGTAGACAGCTTCTGCCCAGGGCTACACTACCCCCATCTACTTGATTTCCCTTAATGTTAACATTCCACATTTATCACAACTAATGAAACAACAATGATATATTTTTGTTAACTAGAAGCTGTGCTTCGAACTCTCTTTGCTTATACCTGATGTTCTTTTTCTGTCCCAGGATCCAATCCAGGACACATCATGTGTAGTCATCCAGATGCCTTTGCTTCCTCTGGGTAGTACACAGGTTGATGTTTTCCTGATTTTTGGTGACCTTCACGGGTTTGGTGTTACTCTGGGGCTTTTTAGAACGTTCCCAAGTGAAGCTGTATGTAATATTTTGCTCATAGCTGTTAGGTTGGGGTTTCGTTATGCAGAAAGACTTCAAAGGCGAAGCCCCAGCCTCATCATATCATGCCGAGGAGACCTACTACCGCATGATTCACCACTGAAGTTGACACCGCACAGTAGCTGGGGTACTATTTGCCAGTTCTATACCACGAAGTTGCTTTTGCTCTTTCTTCCACGCCCAACTGCAGAAAAGAGCTATGCAGCCTGCAATTCAGCAGGGGGCGCCATGACCCAGATTCTCTCCAATGGAGTATCTACTGTCATTGTCTGGACTTTTGGATGGAGCTTCATCTACTCTCTAATTTACACATTTATTCCATCATCTATTTGATTAATATGTACCCATAAACATCTATTTGGACTCTGAGGTATGTTGCAATTCTCCATGGCTTTTCTTGTTGGTTAAGCACAGTTTCATTTCTTTCTTTGGTATCTCTCTTCAACACCAAACTGCACATTTTCATTTTGTAGCCTTTGGTTTTTTTCCTGATGCCCTCTTTGTGCCTCCTAAGGCTCTTATCACAGACTCTTGCTTGGTTCATCTTCTTGCTCCTTTTCTGGTCTGCCTCCCCCGCTACAGGGCTGGCTGCTCGAGGGCAGAGGTCCTGTGACCTGATTTACCATTTTATCTTGAGATTTTAGGGCAGACAAGAACATTTACAAAGGATGTTCCTCTACACCTGAAGCCTGCCTTGTGATGAAACTCCTTGAGAACTGCTTTGCTCTTGATGATCCTAAGCTAGAAGATGACTCCCTCCCCATCACTGACACGCAGTCGTTTCCAAATCTTAAAGTCATGTGATCCATACCTGGAAATTGTTCCTTTCTTTTCCTTTGAGGTCCTGGGGATAAACCCAGGGCTCCATAAATTCTAGACAAGTGCTCTACCACCAAGATACATTCTAACTCCTTTTTAATTTTTATTTTGTGTTAAGATAAGATCTTATTAAGTTGTGCAGGCTGGCTTCAAAATCACCATCCTCCACCTCAGTGGAGGGCCCTGAGTGGGAGGTGTGCACCATTGGTTCCAGCTTAACAATGATTCCTGGCTCTTACCCTAACTATTAGTCTACAGTGTCCCTGCTTGAATGCTGGTTCTCATGTCTCCCCAGCCTCCAAATCAACCCTATGCTGCTCTGGTCTTCAGACTGCTGACTGGTTCTAGTGCCTGATACTAGATTTATTAGTCTGTATAGCAATCCTGGCAACGTCTATCCTATGCTTAAAGATCTCTGTTGGCTTCTCTTCCATGTGAACCATGTCCAAATTCTTCCCCTGACATTCGGACCCATTCAGGAATTAGGCCCTGTCATTTCTCCAGCCCTGTGTGCTGTCATCCCCTGAAATTCTTTCCTAGAATTTCCATCTTGAGCATTCCATGCTCTGCTCTGCCCTGCTCTTCTTCCTTCTCAAATAACCCTTATTCTTTCCCACCCAGGTCAGATCTGTGCCACTTTTTGCCGATTCTACTAAGCCAGTTTCGCATTACCTTTGAGGCTGGATGCTGCCCACTCGTCTGCTAAGTGGATGCCTGAGAGAGCCAGCAGGATGGCTATGTGGATATGACCAGGAAGAAGGAAGTGGGGCTTCGTGGAACTGTGTCAGTGTTGTGTTTCTCCCCATAAAATTCAATACAAGCTCAAGTCAGGATTTCTACTTTCTAAAGCATAATTTCACAGAATAGCCCAGCTCCTGCTTCTCTTTTGAGTGGTGGGAACTCAAGGTTATGAAGACTAAACACACACCAGACAATATTTTAAATGCTTTTCAGATGCTGTGCAATTCAACCTCTGCAAGACTTCAGGGTAGGTGTTATTCTATCCGCATTTTAGCACTGAGGAAACTGAGGCACACAGAGTAATTTGGCAGCCTAGTCAGGCCTCTGATTCTCTCTGTCTAGGAGCTCAGGAGAGGAAGCCTTGCAGTTACCCAGCGCCGAGTTAGTGGTGGAGTGGAGACTGTGTCTTGGTCCCTTATTGCCAATTCCATGGCATTCTGTGGTCCTTGGGGAAGGACAGGTGGATTTGTGAGGAAGAGGGAAAGACAGTAAAGAGCACGGAAATGTAATGGAGAACCAGACTGAAAATCAGCAGGGAAAGAGGCCCTTGGCCCTGGCTTCTACTGAGCGGGATGAGCTGGGGCTCAGGTTTTCCATCTCAAAGGCCTGTGAACAAGGTGTCCTTGGAGACTCAAAGGGGGCTCTCTGGGTGGTGGAGTCCATAGCAGAGGAGGGGTGTTATCTCTTGCAGCTACTTAGCTGAGGGTATTTTCATCCTTGGGCTGGAGCCATTTCAGTTTGGAAAACAAAGGGGCTCACTTACCCTGGAGGGGCCTCCCAGCTGGTCCTGGATGATAACAATGCAGAGTAGAGGGGGTGCTTGCTGCAGAGATGGAAAGAGGCAGAGGGGGAGGAGGGAGGAGCCAGGAGCTTGGCTGACTTAGGAACTGTAAGGCTGGCAAGAAGAACAGCTGCTTCTGCTTGGAAGGTGAAAGAAACTAAAGATGTTTATTCTGGAAAACCTAAGTATTAACAATATCTTTAATTGTAGAGTGATCTACAGTTTTCAAAACACATTCATGTGTACTGTCTTGATTATTTACACTAACCCTAGACAACAAAGTGCCAGCTAGACATGTGTGCAAGTGTGCATGTTTGATTTCCTGTGTTTTTCTTCCTCTCTGATCTCTTCTCTAACAATTACAGAATTGGAAACAAAGACCGAACCACAGAAACAATTTTCTTAAAGTTGTAAGACTAGAAGTAAGAAGGAAGAGGAATGAGGTAGACAATACCATGGACAGGAGAGGTCTACATGTAGGAACTGCCCTGAGTGGTGTGGAAGGGACCAGATGCTGAGTTGACCTGAGGGCAAGCCCCTGAGGGTCATCCCACAGCTGACATGGCAGATGTCTCAGGGACCTATGATATCTGGAGGAAACTTGACCACTGTATCAAGTGATGTGAGAAAGGAAAGCATCCACATAAGTTCACATTGAACTACCTGGTACAAAATTTAACAGAGGAATTGTTGAAAGGGTTGAGCCTGATCCTGAGTCTGCCTTTTGCCAACCCTGTGCATTTGCTGAGTTTCTCATTCAACAGCAATCAAAAACACCAAGATGAAACCTAGGGTTTGAGAGATTTATTCACACTGATTGGGATCATTCCCCAAATACCAGGCCCACATCTCTCATGGTCTAGGGCTTATATGAGGTAAGCAAGCAGGAAGAAAAGAAGCCAGATGGCTTGTCAATTCGGGATTGGTTCTTACAGTGTGTATCTCAGTGACCAGCTGTGCATCACAGTGACTAGCCATTTCTATGAAACAAACAAACAAACAAACAGAAAACAGGAACTATAACCAGAATTATTTACATGGACAACGATCAAGTCAAAGTATGCTGGCTATATGCAGTGGAGGGAAGCATCTTCTTCTACACTCACACTCATTTGTTTTCAGAGTCCTTTATTAAGAAGAACTGAACTGGAGGTGTGTGTGTCAGCAGGGCATGTCGAGAATTGTAGCCCTCGAGAGGCTGAGATAGGAGTATCTCTGAGAGTCCAGACCAGGGCTACATCGTGAGTTCAAGACCAGCTTGGAGTACTCAGAGAGACCCTGTGTCTAAAATCCAAAAGGAAAGAGAGGAAAAAAAAAACAGACAGAAAGAAAGGAAGGAAGGAAAGAAAGAAAAAAAGGGAAAAGAAAGAAAAGAAAAAAAAAAGAAAGAGATGGCAATACCCCTTGTAACCAGCCATTGGTGTGAATCTGTTCCCACTTGTTTCTGTGTGTCTTGAATTACCTTAACCTCTAGGACCCCAGTAGACTCCCTGTTGCAGAAGGTAGCTACAGAGGATGTGACCAAGGCTGGAACTCAAAGCTTCACTTGTTTCTAGCTATAGGATGAGAGGCCAACAGCACAGGACAGTATTACTTAAAGGAAATGTGACAGCACTGGGCCAGCCAGCTGGTCATACCGACCTGGGTGGCAGGTTAGGATGTACAGAGTGTGTTGAAAGGTGAGGGAGGAGAAGTGAAGTGATAGGAAACAGAAAATAGCACTGGTAATCAGGGAAATGCAAACGTGAACAGTGATGATCTATTTCTCCATCTTATAAAACGTTTGGTAATAGGAAGTGTGGGGAAAGATTTGGGCTCTCAGCACTGCTTGAGCTGGGACCCACTAGAAAGCCGCTAGAGGGCAGTATTTTTTAAATTAAAAATGCACAGGCCTTACAGTACATTAATTCTCAATTTCTCCACAGAGAACACTTTAAACATGTGCAGAAAACTCATTTATTGTTAAATGTTTTTTTATAACAATGAAAAAAGGCACCCTTTGTAGAATGCTTAAAGTGATAAAAAATGTACTTTTAGTTAAAAATTTAAAAAAGTCATCCTTGCCATTCATACCAAGTAGAGGTATAAGGTTGTACAAATAGAGAAAGTTCTCCATGATATGATGTTGAATGGTCAATGCATGGATTAATTATCATTTATCTAAACCCGCAAACACAAATCAGTATTATAATATTCTATGTGAGCAGATGTATGTATAATTATAGGTTAAAAAAAAAAAAAAAGCCTGAATGAGTTGGGATTCTTCCATGAGCCAGAGGAGTGGTGGCAGATTTGCATCTATAATGTATAATCATCAAGTAAAACTCAAGACTGAAGGCAAAGATCGGGGCAGGGGATGCGAGAAAGTGTAGCTTTTGACTGGGATGTCTGCATTATCTAGAAATTGTGCCTATCATATTATCTAAACATAATTACAAATAACAGAGAAATACTTACAAAGAAATCACAGGAGCTCTCAGAGGGAGCCTGTGGCCACTATAACCCCACAGAGTAGCTCCAGATCTGGTAGTGCTCTCCTTGCCCTGCGCTGTGCTGCCCTACTGGGCCAGGGCTCCTAAGTTTATCTTGTTTTATTGCATTTTTATTTCCTACAATAAAAATATCATGTGCTCATCATAGAACTCTTGGGAAATATAGAAAAAGCAAAAGAAAGATTACAACCACCCCCACGGGGCCACAATACAGAAGTGACTATTACTAAGTTGTTGTAGCTACTGTCACAATTTTTTAGGGCATATTCTATGTATTTCTAATTACATTTATTGATTTCAATATCATTTGATCATATTGAAATTTCCGTAGCTGTATGGAGCACTGCTTTTCATTGTTAAAAATAACTTTCTTAGAAAATAATTTTTCAGGGTCAGCCAAATAGTAAGCAGATTAAAGTGCCCACAGGTAGGCACAGGGGCCAGGGTTTCAATCCCCGGGCCTGCCATGGTGGCCCCATCCCCAGGGCATGCTGAGACAGCAGATGAGGCTGGGTGTGTGGCACATACCTGTAATCCCAGCTCTTGGGAGGCTGTAAACAAGTGGATCACTATGAGTCTGATTTAGTAGTGAGACCCTGAACATCCTGTACACCCTTCCCTAATTTTTTTTTTTTTAATTCTTGTTTCAGAACCTTTGTTTATTGACTCTTTTTTTTTTTTTTTTTTTTTATGGCCGACTCAGCCCACCCCGAGGGCAGGGCTGGCGCAGCATGTGGTGCCGGGGATTGAACCGCAGTCCCTGAAGCCGCCCAAGCTTCCCCAAGCAGGCGCTTTAGACCACTGAGCCATACCACCGGGCCCCCCTTCCCTAAAATTTAAAAAAAAAAAAAAAAAGAATGTAACTTTTCTAAAAAAGTTGCTATATTTATTATTGCTTTAAGGAGCAACTAGCTAACTACCTGAAAAAACAAAAACTGATCTTCATTCACAGGGAAAACTACCAGCTGAAGTAACCTCCCGTGCTCCTGCTTCTTAGTATGTGTTTACATTCTTTCTTGATCGTGGCTTTTTTTTTTTTTTTTTTTTTTTTTTTTTTTTTTTTTTTTTTTTTTTTTTTTTTTTTTTTTTTTTTTTTTTTTTTTTTTTTTTTTTTTTTTTTTTGCTGGACCGGGTTTCAAACTCATGACCTTGCACTTGCTAGGCAGGTACTTTTGCCTCGGAGCTATCTCCCCAGCCCCTTCCTGATTGTGCCTTTAGACAAAATTTTCCGGAAGGGTGTACAGACAATGGGTTATCTAAGTTTTTGTGTATTTAAGAATAGATTTTCTGGGGCTGGGGAGATAGCTCCGAGGCACAAGTGCCTGCTGGGCAAGTGCAAGGTCGTGAGTTCAAACCCTGGTCCCACAAAAAAAAAAAAAAGAATAGATTTTCTTTGACAAAGAAGGAAAAGTTGGGCTAGTAGAAATTTTGGCCTCTTAGCTTTCCTCTCTCAAACCTGAAGAGACTGTCTTCCCCTCTGCCGTTCAGGCTTCCATATGTCACTCCAGTTTTTATCTTTTTGAATTTTTTTTTTTTTCTGCTAGGAGGCTTACCATACTGCCTTGTATTTCAACATTTTAAATCATGTCTTCAGGATGGTCTTTGTGAGTAATATTTTGACATTTTTTTCCCTCAGTGTGGATTCTTTCATCTCAGTGTTGTGACGTCACGGCTCTGTCCTGCAGTTCTGGGGTTGTGGGCAGAATCCTGTCCTCCGTGACCACCTGTCCACCTGTGCTGCATGCAGCCTGAATCTTCTCCTCAGGCCCCACCTCAGGGCACATGGCCTCAGGCGGATCTCATGCTGTGTCCCAGGACCGCAGCTTCTGCCCAAGTGTGATGTCTACAGCGGGATTCTTGGTTAGCCCTGAAGACTGTCCTTTAACACTCTCAAGAATCTGTCCCCGAGACAGGCAGTGGCATGTTGGTGATGTGTGGATATTTGCAGAAAGTGTGGCTCTTGGTTGAGATCTGGGGTGGCCCCAAAGTTGGGAACATGCTCCCTTGCTGCTCCTCCCTGGGCCTGCCGCCCCTCTCTGGGCCGCTGCTCCTCCCCTCACTCCCAGCTTCCTGGCCAACACATTCTGATGCAGCACAATTCTCGTGACTGTCCCCCTGTCAGGTCTTTCCACCTTCCACCCTGCAGCTTCTGCTTTGGAGCCAGCAGGACAAGGACTGAAACCTGATCCAAAGTAGATTGCTCCTCTGTTAAGTCCTCAGTGTTAGGTATTTTGTCCCAGGAACAAAAGAGGGACCTACTGGCAGCAAAGCAAAGGAAATGGAACGTACAGGTAGCAAAGTAAGGGTGGAAGGTGGCAGACTGAAGGGTCCCGCCAATCTCAGGCCTCCACGCTCTCTGGCCTGATTAGTTTCCTCCTCAGAGCAATCTTGTGAAACAGTGTGCCATGACCACTCTGCTTAACAGATGAAGAAACAAGGCAGAAAATCACAAGCTCTTGCTTAGCAAGGCTAACTAAAAGGCAGAAGAAGGTTGACAACCATATTGCCAAGTCTAGAGCCAGGCCCTGCACGAGGCCCCCC
Organism: Myocastor coypus; assembly: GCA_004027025.1. Classification (NCBI taxonomy): domain Eukaryota; kingdom Metazoa; phylum Chordata; class Mammalia; order Rodentia; family Myocastoridae; genus Myocastor; species Myocastor coypus. Next base: position 22,709 of record PVJA010012891.1, read on the forward strand.
ACTGCTTGGGGAGGCCAGATTGGAAGAGTGATTCTTGATCCACAGAGGTGACCATAACCATGTGACCATGTTGCAGCAGCATCTGAGCAAGCCAGCGGCGTGTGAAGCCCAAGACAACATGAGCTACAGTGCTGTTTAGTTTGGTTCCTTCAGTTCTGCCATGAGTGTTTCTTTTACCACCTTGGTTTTCACTGAAGGCCCACCCTCCTGGGGCAGGTAGCCAATGGCTTTTGTTTCCTTCCAACAACACTTTTATTACGGTATTAAGATATTTCTTTATATAATGCATTGCATCTGTGCATTCAATTTTTCAAATGAATATTTCAGCCCGACAGTGGGCCGGGAGGAAGTTAGATCACTAAGAATCCCCCAGTTCATTTATTTCCTCCTACTATGTCTAGCAGAATATTGAATATACATTAAGTTACCAGTTACTTCTCCCCTTCCAAAGGCCAAGATTTTCCACAAGATGTTCCATGAGCCTCGCAATGTTCAAATTGATCGTAGTCTAGTAAACGTACTTCTCAAAAAATTGATCGTAGTCTAGTAAACGTACTTCTCAAGTTAACAGAAGAGGAAAATGAGATGCTGAGATGTTCAATGATTTACTGAAACTGAAATTCAATACCAGGTGACCAGACTTTAAAGGTCACATTCTCCCTACAACACCAGGAAGTGTTTTAACCCAAAAGGATACTGATATGGTTGAATACTAGAAAAAGTCATTAAATGGTAAGTGTTTCAATCTTTGCCTGAAAGAAAATCTTGATGAGCAATTTTACCGAAGAGAAGGTTGTGGCTTGTGAAGCTCTAATGAGCTTCTAAGACATAGGCTGAGCCTCCATGTCTGTGTGTTAGGGAGGCAGGCTCTGGAAAATGGGCAGGAGAGGTATGGAAATGCTGGGGGTGGCTGGTTTACCCGATTTCCATATTTAAAGGGAGACTGCATGCGGGAGGGGGGGGGGGAAAGACGGAAAAAAGTGGAGAGATGAAAAAAGTGGAGAGATTAAACTGGCTCCTTACAACATATGGTTGAGAAATACAGCAAATGTTTAAACTGAGAGAAATTTATTGCTATAAAAGACATATTTGTCATGAATCCCCCTTAAAACCCTCCCACCCATTTTGAGTACCCTCATCACATCATTCTGGCTACTTTCTGAAGCAATTCTGTGAGTCCCTTTCCATGAGTGCCTTCAGTTGTGCAGTCGTGGTGGTTTCCGTGTCCTGACCTTTGATGATCCTATGGGCTTTGTAAAGACCCAAAAATCACATGGTGCCAGACCAGGCAAATAAGATGGGTGAGGACAGCCTGCAATGTTTTATGAACTGTCTTTCTACACAAGGCCACAGTGTTCACTGAGTTTTTTTTATTACATCTCACCAAAGAAATGAAAGAAAATTCCAGAACTGGTTCAGAAAGTGGCAAGAATGATAGGAGAAAAATCATCAAAGCAAGAAGAATGTTTTGAGGGGGATTAATAACTGTCCGCCAGTGATACAGCTCAGTAGACTAGGCTCCTGCTTTGGCAAGTGCAAGCACCAGATTTCAATCCCTGGTCCCAGGGCACACTGAGCCAGTGACTGAGTTTGGGCATGGTGGTGCAACCCTGTAATCCCAAGTGCTGGGGAGGCTGTACATAGGAGGATCAGTATGCATTTGAGCTGTGTAGGGAGACCTGTACCAAAGAGATAAATGAAACAAACAAAAGCAATGTGTCATTTATGTAATTTTTTTTTTCAAATTGATATGCTGTCTTTTTTGAAAAGCCCTTATAGTTTGTCGGGGGGTTCTTACCTTGGGATGAGATCTAAGGATGCAAGTGGAGAGAGACTGGAGGGGGAGAGAGCCGGAAGCACTGCCACAGCTGTGTGCAGAAGTCTTCCAAGAAGAGGTACGTCTCCAGAGGGAATCGGATGGCTTCGCTGTGAGAGGGTGACTAGACAGGGGTGCAGGATCCAACTGGAGAATCTGCATGAGAGGAAGGATGGAGACCTGCCTCTCTAGATCAGAAGGTGGGCTATACAAAAGTACAAAGACCTTTCTTTGGGAGACATTGTAGTGAAGTTTGAAAGGTGTATAATGGTCTATTTTTTTTCATTTTACTGAGGAAAAGATAACACAGCAATGAGAGAGTTTCAAAACAGGTTAGTAGGACAGTTACAGTAATTAATGCATTGCACATTGTTGTCTTCATAGTAGTTATTCAGAGGTCAAGATGCAGACATGATATCTCATCTAAACAAAGGTTCAAGTCAACAACTTGTGACAATTGCCAGTTGTGCTGATAACTCCCTGTGAGTATAGACTATTAGGCTATGTTGGGTTATTTTGCTGAATTCAGGTACCTTCAATCTTTGGACTGGCATCAAATATGAAATGGTCCTTTAAAGACTTCTCCAAATACAGCTTCTCTAACTGCAGTGGTATACCCATCTCTGACAAAACGAAACAAAAAAGGTGGATATAAATAAAAGACCATTTTTTTGTGTGAAAAAATGAAAAAAATATATACACATACAAGATAATTAGGATTGATACACAGCTACTTTTTCTTAGTTCACTGAGAAGCAAGGTTTATAATGGCTTATTCTATGACTGTGTCAAAAGTTTGTCCACGTTCCCTCCAAGTGCTGTGTCTAATTACTTTTGCAACCAAGAAACACATGCCTGGCATCCTGAAGCATTTCTTCTGGCATGGGGAGGGCTCCCAAGGATACCAGTCCTGCTGAAGGAATCCCTGGATCTCAGGGTACCCAGATACAGTTCAGCTGTTTCAGGCTGGTGGATGCCAGTGTCTGGAGCCCCAGCACTCCTGCCCAGCCTCAGGACCTAGGCCAGGACTCTGGCCAGTCCTCCTGATGTGAATCTTGCTGTGGTTCTCGCTGACATTTTCTTGACTGTAGAGAAAATGGTGCATCTTCTCACACCTCCCTGGAAACCTGTTTCCTCTTTTATGAAAACCTAATTGGGTCACTGGTTATGTTTTAAGATTACATGATCTTTTCACATTGATTGTTTTACTTTGGGGGGACTAGCAATAAATATTTTAATTTTTCATTTCATTTTTATGATGGCAAATAATTTTCAAGTTTATTTCCTTTTTTTTGTTTGTTTGCTTAAATACAAAGTGAAACCACAAAGGGGTAAAACCAAAACATCATCTCTCATATTGTGGTCTCTGGCAGATTGCTCTTGATTTGTTGACCTGGCTGGGGTGGGGAAGCCTTTCTAGGTAGCACCCTGTCACCAAGGGCCAGGGTGGTGGAGATTGAGAATCGGGTCCCCCAGGAGGGAAGCAGCCGCCTGCTCCTCACCACCGTGGGCACTGTGCTTCACCCTTACTGCCGGTGTGGCAGGGGCAGGGGTTGATTGTTTTACTTTGAACTTCAACGGTTCCTTTCTCAGATGTTTTGTGGATTATGCTTATTCGCAACGTTTTTCATTTATCTTTTGATGTCTGTGATCAGTAGAAGGTTTTCATTTAATGTAGTTGAATATTTTAATATTATGTAATGGGAAATAATCTAAAGTAGTGTTCCTTCTATTTCAGCTTCCCTAGTGCTGGGATTTACAGGTGTGTATCACCACACCCAGTCATGCTGGCAGGCTTCGTATGCCTGGAGTGTGGCTGACATGGCATGTGGTACCAGAGACTGAACCTGGGTTCTTGCACTTGTTTAAGGCAAGGTGCTTACACCACTAGCTATTTCTGCAGCAAGACTTTGGTTTTGAGTAAGGGTGTTGATGAGTTCTTTATTTTCCTCTGATTTTTATAATTAATGAATATTTTAAGTAAATATGTTTGACTTTTCTCATTCATGGTAATGTTCACTAGCAAATATTACTTAGTGGGTTTTTTGGTAGCATATGTTTGCAGTGTATCAGGGTTTTTTGTTATATTCTTTGTCATGGAAATTTTTTTCTTCTCTATATAAATTGCTAAAACTGTTTTGTTGTTTGTTGTTTGCTTTTGTTTTTAATGTATTTTCATACAGGTTCTCACTACACAGGATCAGACTTACAATGATTCTCCTGTTTTCAACTTCACAAGCACTGGGATTACAGGTATGTGCCACCATGCCCAGTCACAATTGTCACCTGAGTGCACCCCAGGGATGGGGCTGGCATGGCAGCCTGGGAATCGAACCCCAGCAGCTGCACTCTGCTTAAGCAAGTGCTTTAGTCCACCCAGCTATGTAGCTGGCCCTTATTTTTGTCTGTCAGGACTTCATGTTCAGTTTTACCAAATATTTTGTGTGTGCTTGTGCATATGTGGGTATCAGTTGAAATATCACATAGCATTTCTCTTCTTAGAGGAGGAAATTCTACCTCACAAGGCAGTAAAATACACAATGAAATAGATTATTTTCATGGTTTTTAACGTTGCTTTCCTGAACCAATCCAGTAGAACTATCTGTGTGTTTTTAACACATTGGAGTATCCAGTTGGCTTATGATTCTGGCCTGGGATTTTCATATGTGTTGTTGATGAGTGAGGCAGGCTTAGGATTTTTTTTTTTCATTCAGTTCTTGACTTTTGACCATTTTAGCTTTACCAAAACAGCTGGGAAATATTACTTCTCTTCTATCTTCTGAGATAGTTTCCATAAACTTAGAAACTAGTCTTAATTGTTTAATAAATATTGATGGCCAATAAAATTTATGAGAGCTAGAGTTTTCTTTATGGAATTTAAAAAAATGTTTCTTCATATTTTTTTTTTTTTAATTTTTTTTTAGGACCGGGGTTCAAACTCACAACCTTGCACTTGCCCAGCAGGCACTTGTGCCTTGGAGCTATCTCCCCAGCCCCTCTTCGTATTTTTAATGCTGTCTTTTTGGTTAAATGTACTTATAAGTACACTGACTTCCTGTCTACATTGGGCTATAGGTCCACAGGGGGTGACATGGGTAGTGTCATCTTGTGGTCCCAGGGTGTGTGTGACAATTCCACATTGCCTCCCTCACTGAAAGATGCACTTATCAGAACCCAGACCTGTAGTTAAGTGACATATGACTATATTTGTCTTATATTCACCTCTGATAAGTCTGATATCTGAGGTCACTGTAATTTTCCCTTAAGCAGTGTTTTACATCATCTCTATGCCTTGATATTGGGCAAATTACACATAGTTTTTCAAGGTGACTTAATGAAATATTCCTTTTATATATGTCTCTGAAGTTAATTAGATGAGTATTATTAAAGCTTAAGTAAAAGGCTTCATAAATAAGGGCACCGATATTTATTTTTACTGATTATCCTAGCTACTTTTCTCATTGCTAGGACAAAATGCCTGACACCCCTTGGTTAAAGAAAGAAGATTTATTTCAGCTCACAGTTTATAGAGGTTTCAGTCCATAGTTGCCTGGCTCCGAGGCGAGGTGACATGGCAGAGGGGTCCTGCGAGGAAACACAGACCATGGTGGGCAGGCAGGAGAGGGAAAAGAAGCAAAGCAAGCCTCCCTTCCCCGTTTATTTCACCCAGGCTGCAAGGCTTTCAGATGGTTTCGTCCACAGTCAGGGTGGGCCTTCCCGTTATCCACAATGAGCACTACAGGCTACACCGATCCATGGACTAATTTAGTCATCACACACCCTTAATCTCTAAATACACATCCTAGATCCAGCCACCTCCAAAAAGGAACACCTGTGACTGAGACTTAGGAGAGACATGGAGATACAAGTCATAAGATGAAAGAACCCCAGACCTAGACACATTGAATGACCTGACATTTTCTCCTAATCTAGAAGATTTTTCCACTCTTATACAAAACCGGGGATGACATTCTCCTGACTTTGTTAAACTAATTATGAAGTCAAAAATGACTTTCCACATACACCCTGAGAAGAAAACCAAAGAGAACCAAAACAACACCAGAGAATTCTGTGCTTTATGTCTATTGTTGTGGAACAGTTTTCATTCTTAAAAGGAAAATAAGGAGACAGAGCAAGTACAGGTTTATTATCTTTTGTTTGAATTTGATTGTACTGAAGACTTCTAACCATACAGTGCTTTCAGAGATTTTTCAAGTTTCTCTGGAAATGTTTCAGCATTTTGTTGTGGTGAACTGTAGTAAATTTTCATGAAGTGTAGGAATTTCACCAATGACGCAACAGAACTGAAGAAAGCAGAGACTCCAGCGTTAGACCATCATGTTGTGCTCAGCCCGCCTCCCTCAGTCCTGCCCTCTCACCACTTCCATGGGTGATGGGTGGAGCTATCTCCTTCCAGATGAGGAATCTAAAGTCACTCCTCTATAAGTCATGGAGCCTGAATTCAAAGCTCAGTTTTCTGACTCCAGACTCAATGCTCTTTGCTTATTTTCCCAAAATAATTTCTGAAGATCAAAACAAATTTTCTGAGTGTTTACAAGTGATATACCCAAGAATAAAATTCTGTTCTTTTGACCTCTACATCAATAACCTTTTTGCAGACTGTGTAAAAACAGTAAGCGTTTTTCTATTTTTCTCGAATATTTCCTGTTAGTCAATAAAAAAGGATCAGATTGATGCAATGGCAGAGGCCGCTGGCAATTCTGTTTCCCTTCCTTCTGTGGCAGTGGAACCCCCAAGATTTATCTGGTTTAGGGCACTTTGAATAATCAAGATTTTCCCATGCCAACTGAATGAGCTCTGCCCGGGGGAGGTCAGTAGACAGGGTATATCTGCCTGTGGGCAAGGCTCCCAAGCAGGGGTACATATGTTGCTTCTGCACTCTTGTTCTTTGGGCTGTAGAAAGGAGGTGATGGCTAGAACTGCAGCATCCATTTTGGATCACAAGGAGTTTCTAGGAATCAAGACCACAATCAACAGTGGAAGAAGAGAGGAGCATGAGGGCCAGGCACTGAGAAACCCCGTGCCAGGCCTCCTGCAAACACTGGCTCCCTTACCAGTGTGTGTGTGTGTGTGTGTGTGTGTGTGTGTGTGTGTGTGTGTGTGTGTTCTTTACTCTGTTACAGTCAAATTTAATTCTAATTATACAGCTTTGTAAAGGAAGAAATTATAAAAGAAATAGTTACTCTAAATCAATTTTTTTTTTCCTCTGAGGTTGAAAACAAATGTGTGATAAAGCTAAAAGCTATATTGTTTGTTTGTTTATTTCTCTTTTCTTTTTTAGTATTTACTTTTGGAAGTGAAGGAATTTAGAATTGGGCCTAGAAATGAGGTCTCGGAGTCTTAACACATTCACATGGTTCACATAATCCAAGCGGGGCTTATGGATAGCTTTTCAGAAGTTGAAGGCAAACGGGTGGCAAAACCAACATGTGATATGATGTTCAAAGTGCAGGGGCTAGTCCTCTCCCTTCTCTCAGTGGAGAGGATGCAGTCTTTGTCTCTGTTCAAGAGGCACTTACTAGCAGAAGCACTGATTTCCTTGTGACATTCAAACTCACAAAGGCTTATTTCCCTGCACACAGGTGACAGAAGAGGTCTCTAACAGCCCCGCTTGCCTCATCTCCTGGGGCTCTATAGGTTGTTAGTCATCACCCTTGTTTAGCAGGTGGTGTAGTTGTGCTGATGACTGAACAGGCCTCTGGAATGAAGGACATGGCCATTTGATGTACTCAGTTTCATGCCACTACTTTCATTAAATGTATAATTAACATTTATCAACCACTCAGCTCTTCTACAACAGAAATAGGACAAATAGAATATAGCAATATTTCACCTGCACTATTCAGCAATTTCTAAGCAGACAATGCTTAGAATGACACTGTATCCCTTAAAATGGAAAATATCCTTATGGGAAATATATGTTTCCCATAATGCATTGTACCCTTATGGAAATATCCTTATGAGAAATGTATATTCAAAGCAAATATATGTATGCATGATGGAGGAAATGAGGAGATAAGGTAAAACCCTCCATAACCCTATTAGCTTAGGCATGTATCAGAACCCAGCACTGGGCTGTTCAGAACATGAGTTGCTGGGTGTCACCCTCAGAGTTTCTGATTCAGTAGATCTCGATTGACTCTAAACCTCTTCATTTGCATCAGTGTTCCGAAGGAAGATACTGTTGCTGGACCTGGAATCTGGCTTTGGGAACCACAGTCTTAGCATAACTGTTCTTACTTTGGTGATAGTGATCTTTTAAACTCATCACTAATACTTCACCATTCCTAGCAAAATCCTTGATAATGTCCACACTGCAAATGGCCGGGCCACATTTTGACCTTTTTCTTTCTGACGAACCAAGCAGAACTGAGCGTAGTGTGCCGTTCCTTTCCTTTGCAGTTCTACTCTCGCTTCATACCCGAATCCTTCTTCCAGCGCAGTCCTAACTTCCTGACCTCCTCCAGGGCGGTGCTCCAGGTGTGGTCCTTGCTCTGTCATGTTGACTCCATCACAGTAACTCTATTGATTACTTCCTCCAGCTGCATGCTTTTAAGAATAACCTGGAGGTAGAAAATTCTCCTACTTACACCCCATGCCAGTCATAAGCCCTGGATGGAGAGATGGACTCCCAGAGCCCACTGCCCAGTCAGCACCCACTCTAGTACTTGCAGACACAGGAGACTGATATCACCCAACACAGACCCTGACTCCTCTGCCCATCCAAGGCAGGCAGCCCTGTGGTCTTCCCTGGTAGGAAATGACCATAGCAGTCTTCCTGTGGACCAAACCATTCAGTCTGCTGAGTGGCATTTCGAATTTCTTTCAGCAAATCATGTTTCTCCTTCCTTTCAAAATTGTACGCAAAATCCAACTTTTCTGGCTACTGTTCCAGCCCATGCTTCCACCACCTCCTGTGTGGAAGCTTTAAAGCTTCCTCAGTGGTCTGCAGCCTTTCATCTCAGCCTACCCTCCAGTGGGGAGCACAGTCCTTCAAACAGCTGTGTTAGGGCACTTATTCGTTCAGCAGTTCTCATTTCTCTCAGAAGGAAAAAAAAATCTTTACAATGGCCCACACGTCTGTGGTGTTGGGTGTTTTATTTCCCACTATGTACCTGACATATTTCCTCCCTTCTCCTCAGTCCCAACCCCTTCTCTTTTCTTCCGTAGCCCCAGCTTCACCTTCCCACTGCTGTTCTTCAAACCTGCCAAACACAGGTATTCTCCCCTCCTGCATAGCTCAACAATCTGCTCCACCAGTATCTTCAGCTTTAAAATATGTTTAAAATGTGGGGCTCATATAAAATAAAATACTTTCCTAGTCCTCTAACTCTGGTTTATTTTTCTCCATAGAATATTTATGACTAACACAATCAACTTGTTTTATTACACACAACTGAATTCTCTGTTGCACTGGAACCTCGTTGAAGGCAGAGATGTCGGTGTGGGTGGGAATTCTTCTGCTTACCTTTGTGTCCATGTTCGCATTCACTTCTTTAAGACATTTGAGATTTGCTTCAGTGCCTGAGTTGAGATCCAGATCTAACTTGGGCAGATATGTAATTTTCAGTTGTACCCAAATTATTTATTAAAAACTCCAGGAGATCAAATTCACCCCTTGACTGGGGATGGATGCAGCAAGGAGTTAACATTTTTGCATAAGTACTGCATCAGATAAATTTTATTTTTTCTGGAACTATAGAAAACCTTTTTTAAAGATACTCTAAAAAATTCTCTTGGTTGACATTTTTGCAAGTTAATAATCTTCTGTTACGATCATATAATTTCTCCTTATTTATTAAAATTTTATTTCCCTGTAAAGTTGGGAAATTTCTATTTAACTATTAGCTATTTCCTCAATGGAAAACTGATCATTCTGGATTTGATCACTTATTTAAACTCTTTTCTTAGATGACCATTTTGGCCTTTACAGGTGCATTTTCTAATGATCTCTATTAATAACTTGTCTTCATTTCTTATTTATTGTCTTGGCTTGTGTGTTCTCAAATGCTACATACTAGTACAACTGAAATTGATAAGAAAATGGCCGAGAGAGTTTGTGACAGGAACATAGACCTAGTCCAAAATCATAAAACATAGTAATAGATTGAATTTAGTAATCTTATTAAACCATAGAAAAATATCAATTGGTAAGCATATTTAATAAAATTCAGTCTCTCTCTATATATATGTATAACACATATATATACATATATATATACACACACACATATATATATATATATATATATATATATATATATACATACATGTATATTACTTTCTTTAAATTTTTTCTTGTTTTTGGTACAAGGAATCAAACTCAGCACCTCACACTTTCCAGGCAGGCACTGTGCCACTGAGCTATATACCAGCCGTATAGTTAATCTTTAAAATGTCAAACCAAAGTATATACATGTTTACAATGCATCTTTAAAAGTGTATTTGTTCACTGTTTTATGATGTATTTATTTAAAGATATTGTAGCTTAAGTCAGGAAGAGGGTAGCACTAGTTGTTTTCTAATTTGTTTATTTTCACAGCTCTTTATTGATCACTTCCTTTTGTTCTTTCCATAGCTATAAATTATGCATTTCAGCTCTATCTTCAAATGAATACCATCAGCGATGACAAGTTTAAAAATACAATGTAAGATAAAAGTGAATGAAAAGCCAAAAATCCCCTTGACAAGTGAGGCATTCAGCAGCCTTTGCTCCCCTCTGCCCCATCTCTAGCTTTGCAGAGCACTTTCTATGACCATAATATCAGGTGCTCTGTGATTGTTATGAACTTCATCTGGCTTCTGAGCCTTCATTTCTGGGATCCCCGGCCTCTCACCCATGCCCATTTCACAGCCTGAGGGCTTGGGCTTCAGCTCCACAGCTCCCACCTGCTCTACAGATGGCCCAGGGTGTCTCTGCTTGGCACAGTCATTTCTTTCCTCCTCTTCACCAAAGTTTCCTCCTTGTTACAGTTTAGACCTAGGATGTCCCCCAAAAGTCTTGTCCAGAAGTGAGATTTTCAGAAGGTGGTTGCATCCCCAGAGCTCAAAGTAATCCATTGGTGACATCTGATTTGATAGCACTATTCCTAGGGGGCCTAGTTGGAAGGATTGGGTGCTGTGCTGCTTGACCTTTTAAAAAGTTTGTCCCAGATTCCTCCTGCTGGCTCCCTTCTCTCCTCTCTGCCTTCCAGCTGCTATTAGATGAGCAGATTTCCTTGAGGATTCAGGCACACATCTGTGAAGACCTAAGGTTTTCATCCCAGTACCCAAAGCAAAACAGTACCCCAATACAAGCAGGACTGGCAAGATCAGCTTGTATATTATGCATCATATCAGAGACTTTCTGTCAGATTTCCCCTGCACTAGATAATATCTTGATGTTTTGTCAATGACTTTTTAACTCTCAAGGGATTTTGCAACGGGCTTCTAGAGAAAATTATTTTCTGCTTTAGTAATATGTAATAATCTTGCTATTATTTCATACCTAAACATAAAATTTGAACCCAAGTAAAATGATTCTTCACAAACTCTGGACCTTTTCTGGAGTCTGGTTGTAAGAAAGGCTAAGTTTGCACTTTAATCCCAGCAGTAAGAGGATATTTACTTCTTATTGTGAGTGGATAACTTTTCTGCACCCAGAATACCCTGCTGTTGACTCATTTGCCATCTGGGCACCTCCTTGCAGTGGTCCTCCAGAGCCAGCTGTTACCAGTTTGAGGGTCAGCTTTCCAGAAACTTTATAAGCCATTTGTTCTACATTCAGTCATTCAGTAGTTTAGAATCAGACATGGTGGAAGTTTTACACCATAGAAATTGGCAAATACTGCAAGTCAGGACATTTTTTCCCGTTGAAATCTGGCTGTTAAAACACCTGCCAGAGTACCAGTGAAGCAGGCTTGAATTATGTGGTTCCCCTGGACAGTTTCAACTGAGAGCTGTGAGCTCTGAATAGCCCAATCCTTCACATGTGCGATTATCCAAGAAAGAATTTGGAATGATGCCCTACGAATTCTTTACTTGATTAAGTGGTGGATGAAATCAGAAAATCCTTCTGTACATACACATATTTGAATATTTTAGTTAGCAGTGACACAAAATATCAGTATGCCAAGATGAAATGGAAACCAAACTCATACACACACACAGACACACACACACACACACACACACACACACACACACACACTCACCCCTCAGCTCATAAGGTTCTTATTTCTTATACTTTGATGAAGCCAAAACATTCTTTTTGTGCCAGATATCAAGGATATAGATAACCTGAGTTCAGTTGGGTGAGAGATTATTTTTCTCTTAATACCCCGTCCAACCAAAGTGATTGGCAGGAATACCAGCCAATTAGAACATGATTACCATTGATTGACAGCACTGTCTTCCAATAAGAACATTTTTCTTACAATTGAGATGAGAATAATAGGTGAGATATTTTCTCTTCTTTAGTAGTTATAATAGTTATGATAAAGAACAAGTTGGTGCACATTTGAACAGAGTTCCTTTCATCTTTCTTTCTTTCTTTCTTCCTTCCTTTCTTTCTTTCTTTCTTTGATACAGGACTTCGCTATACAGCTTAGACTCAGTGATCCTCCTGTTTCAGCCTCTCCACCACTGAACCATCACTCTCAGACGTGAACAGACGTGAACCATCACTCCCAGTGCCCAGGGTTCTGCGGCCAGCACTGCATGTGGTACCAGGGATCGAACCTGGGTCCTTGAGCTTCCAGGCAGGCACTTAGACGGCTGAGCTACCTCCTCAACCCTTCCATGTTTCTGACTAAGCATTTCGTGTCTATTTTTCTAAAAGGGTAAAATTGATTTTTCCTGAGAGCAGTGCAAACAGATTAAACAGGATGTAAACTGAGATTGAGAATGAAAAGCCACAAAAATCTGTTTCTTTCCTTTTCCTTATGGCAAAAACGAAACCAAAAACAAAGCACGGACAATACAATAACATCCGTGGGACTCCAGACTTATCTAGAGGAACCTGCTCATCAGTCTCCTGGAATAAATATTTCCGGGGTGCAAAGTGTGGTTCTACACGGTAGCAATACTGGCCCAGCCACGCCACATCATGCTGTCCCCCTTCCATCCACAGCCCTGCTCACCGCTCCCCTGGGATTCCACGGAATGGTGCCTGGACCCCCTCCACAGTCCTAATGTCCCCAATCTGAAGCTCAGTCTCGGTTAGCTAGAGAGAGAATCTCTCATCCCATTCTTTAACGTGAAGCTAGCTAGCTGTTCAGTGCTACTTATTTCAGAATTCCTCCTCGGCACAAACTCCCCATGATCGCCCAGATCCTGCACCTGGATGCACACCTGCACCGCGCCGGTGGCTTCCCTAGATGATGCACTGTCCATGCTATGCCCTCCTGTGGAGCTTTCTCACGCTGCCCCCAATATTCTCTCCCATATTCTCCAATCCAAACTCTGTGTTTGTCTCGTTTTCCTAATTTTGGTAAACTTCCATGTTCCCTTCGTTGCTCAAGCAATCTGGAAGTAATTCTTCATAGCTTCTCTTCTACCTTGCTGCTCACATTCTGTTTGCCACAAAATGATCTTCACTCTACATTCTCCAGATGCCTGGAGTCTCTTTACTCTCCCATATGTCACACAGGCTTCCATCTTCCTTCACCTCAGCAGCTACCAGGGCAGCCTATAGTGCCTCCTTAATTGTTGTTGTGTCTCCCCTACAATCCATTCTTCTAATACTAGCTAGAGAGATCTTCTACTAATGTCACACTCTTGCTAAGGAAAACATTTTGAATCTACTCTGCATGTATCTTGAACACACCTAAGCCTTGAACTTCCTCAGCTTCGCAGGCCACACCCCTCCTTAAACTCATCCCAAGATCCTCTCCCCTCACTGTGCTTTATGCAGATGGGCCACTTTACACCTCTTCTGTACCAAGATACTTTCTGGTTTAGTCTTCAAACCAGCCATCAGCCTTAAGTGGGTTGTTTCTCCTCTTACTCTTTGCCTAACTAAAGTTTAGCAATCATCATGCACAAATTATTTTTTTAGGGAAAAAACTTTATTCAGCCTGTTCTGGCTTGTAGCTAGACATTGCCCTAAAGCCTCATGCACAATAGGTGGGAATTTTTAAAAATGGTGGAATTGAGGGTACGTGAATATGGGTTAAGGGTGTGATAACTGGATACATCCACTGAAGGGTTTAGCATGTGGGTGATGGGAGCCTATCCCAGGAATGGGTGGCACAAACCAACAGGTGGCTATAGATGGGATAAAGGGGAAAGAGAAACTCGCTGTTGATGATGCCTCCTGCCTACTCTGCCATGGATTTATTCCTACTTTGTGGTGCTCTTGGGCTGTGCCACCCCTCCTTGCTGCCAACCAACTATGGGCTGAAACCTCTATGAACTCTAAGCTGAAATAACCCTTTCCTCCTTTCACTTGTGCATGTCAGCTATTTTTTTAATTAAAAATTTTATTTATTTATTTATTTACATATAGTGCAGAATTTCAAAGCCAGAAAAATTTAACAATGGTTATATTACATATTTTCATCATTGGATCAGTTTAGATTAATAAATGTCGGTGTATAAGATTGATCAAGCAATTAAACATTAACACTTTCAATAAACATTAATTTTTTTTCTTTTTTTAACAGTTGACACACTGCACATTGTCCTCACAATAGTTATACAGAGCACAGTGCGTGGGCATGACCCATCTCCCTATTGATGTTGCTAAGGTAAGAAAAAAAAATTCATCTCTTTGAATTAAGAGGAAACAGATGCATGCACAGTCCAATGTTCCACAACTGCAGTGGGCCACCAGTGAAACTTGCAATGTTGGAGGCTATTGATCCAAGCCTCCTACAGCTCATCTCACCAATCTAGCTCTGTGTTTCATGCCTCATAATTAAGCTTTTTTGCTGCGTGATCAAGGGCAAGTCAAAGCAAGACCTGTATAACAAAACATTCATCTTTTGTATCTTCCAAGGTCAAATCCCCTTAGGATTAACTTTGGAACCATATATAGTGCTTTGTAGAACTGTTGTCAGTGTCAGCCTTCGGGATGAGTCACAGCCATTGCTTGACCAATTTGCTCTCTTTGAAAGCCTGAGAGAATGTTTTTCTCTGGGTGACTCTCCTTAGACCCACTATAGTTCATTTATCCCTTTCCTCTGAGGTCCCATAATTTCCTTGGCCAGAAAATTTAAGACACTTCTGAGTTATAGGATATTACAGCACAGGTTCTCTTATATCCTGAGTCCTGACTGACCTTGAAGGGCTAGGGCCAAAATATTGGCTGCCCTCATAGCCCTTCTTTTTCTCCAATTTTTGGTCTGTTAACTTACATTCCCAACCCTCCAGCAGTCCTAGCAATGTGAATGGTAAGACACTCTTCGTTATACATTAGAGCTACACCTTCATAGTTTTACTGCATCTTGATCATTTTTATGGTATGTAGCACCAGGCACTACTATGTTTACCTGTCACTTTTAGTTAATGCAGAACCTACCTCTACACCACAGATTCCATGGGAGTAGCAGAGATTTGCTTCATCCTCTACTGGATACTCTTATCTAGGGAAGTGTCCCTTACAGAGTAAGTGCTCACAGAGTAAGCGATAATTAAATAAATCGGTCTATGTACAGTCCCACCTGCTTTCTTTCCATCTCAGAGAACTGGGGTTTTGCCTCATCTTTTCCAGCTTGCATTCTGGATATATTTTCTCATAACCATTAAAACACTTAGATCCTATAAGGATTCATGTTTGGAAGACCTCACTGTTTTACTTTTACTGATTTCATATGAGTTGCTGTCAGATTCTTAGATGTCACCACCTTCCCAGGAGTTTTTGGCGTAGACCAGGGATGGGGTGGTTCTGATGGTGCAGGTGAGCACCTGGTAGCCATGCTGAAGGCCAGTGGTAAGGTTGTACAGGCAGTGACAACTGGCTGTTCTGTAGGTCAGTGGCCTGGGAGGAAGAAGAAGGAAGGATACAGGATGAGGGAAACTGAAAACAGGTGCAGGAGTAGAGACTGAATGAGGGACCATGACTTTTTAAAAGTCAATTTAATTAGGTCTGTATTCCGTGCCAGTTGGTCTCTGATTTTTCAGCCTTAAATCACATAGGTTGCTGCCAGACACACACAGCCAGGTGACCATCACCACAACCAGGAAAGAGAATGTTGCCAGTACCCTAACACTGTCCTGCTCCTGTGGCCAGGCCCTTCCCAATCCCCTGTCCCTGCCACTATGTACTGCCGTATTTATTAGATTTTGCTTTTCTTAGAATTTTGCATAAATAGGATGATTTAGGCATTAGTAATTTGTGTCTCTTTCACTTAGCATTGTGCTTTTGAGGTTCATCCACATTATTGTATGGGCATCCATATTGTGTTCCTTTTGTGTTACTAGATTGCATAGTGCAGACTGATTATAACCCACATGTGGATATTTGCCTTTTCTTGGATACTAGTTTGCCCAGATTTATGATAGCCTGACAATCCATCTCCTGGTTCCTAATCTAGAAAATCTCTGCAATTTTCTTTTGTTGAAAGTTATGGAATTCCCTGTATCTATTCTTCAATTAAATCACCTGAAGACATAGTAGAAATTTAACTGCAATGCCGGCTGACTTAAGCTCAGCAGCAGCTCCAGCTTAAACCAATTCACCAAGTGCAAAATTCAGACTCCACAGGGACTTCCCTACACTCTCTGCAGCATGGAGAGTAGGGTGAGGCTCCAATCTTGGTGCATGGTATCTGTTTCTAAAAATGTAGACACCAGATAAAGAAAAAACAGGAAAAATAAGAGACATAAGAATGCAAAAACATTGTCTTTCTTGGGAAAAAGGAGGAACAGTGGAAGCTGTAAGATTCACTACCAAGATTATAATATGGGTTTTTATATTCTAATTTTGTGTTTCAGTTTTACATTTTTGTTTCTTTGGGAGGCTGTTTAATCAGCAAATGATAACTAGGGGAGAAATTGCTTAAAATTTTTAGTTTTTATAAAGCTTCCTTCACTTAATTAGGAGTAGAGTCAGTGTAGAGCTGGTTTCAAGACTTTCTTCCTAAAAACACTACACTTGGGTGTATGAGGAGCACGCCTTGTGCATAAGCGCTCACATCCATTCCTGTGTGGTGTTCACGTCTGGCACAATCTGTCTTTATACAGAGGTTGTGTTATTGCTCTTTCCTGGCCTCCCTTCCAATACAGTTCTTGCTCTGGCTTCCTGCCAAGGCACAGTATCTCCAAGGAAACCTGGACCCGGTTGCCATGGACACTCCCTTTGCTGATAAGTCGCATCACACCTCTCCACTTCTAAGCTCGCCCACGAAGCAAGTCCTTTGGGCAGGCAGATGATTCTGTTCATTGACATTTCCAGGCTCCACAAGCTCCCATCCTCTCCATGTGTAGGAGATAGACAGACAAAGGAACCTTTCAAATGTCTGTACCTGCCCAGCCAGCATGCAGCAAGGTCATGCTTCTGTGGTTTGGTTTCACGCCATGGAGAACAAATACACCTTGGCAGATATCAAGCCTAAATTGAAACAGTTGTGCTGTAGCGATCAGAGCTGCTGGGAGAGGACTGCATGAGGATCTGTTCCTTTAACATTGTCCTTGGTTCCAAAGTTGTGCCCCTTTGTGTCACCCCCAGCAGCCATCCCTGTGAACAGTCTTTAAAACATAACCCTTTTAACAGGAATATTTTGATTATGACTTAACTATGATTTCTTTGTTAGCATCACAAGGAAATTTTTCTCTTAATGTCATTAGTATCTTAGTCTTCACTTTCCCCTCTTGTATTTCATGTAGCTTTTTAGTTAGTTTGTTTTTTCCTTTTCTGGAGCGCTATCAGTAGGAAAAGAAAAGCAGCTTTTATTCAGAATTTTCTGACCTGATTTGTTTCCGTGTCCCACACATTAGCTGTTCGTCCATACCCAGAAATTCTACATCAGAAGTGAAGAGGGAGAACACTGTGGCGTAGTGAGTTCTGTGGCTACATCTGCTTTAGGTATCCACTCACTCTGTGGACTGAACCTGACCATGCAAGGAGGAACTCCAGGCAGGGTTCTGTCAACACACAAATATACAGAAATATTTAATATGAACAAATAATATAGCAGATTAGACAAAGGCTGATAGACTCCAGATTGTTAATGTTTGTCACCGTATGAAGGAAGCAGGGTGAAATTGCAGCCTGGAAGGAAGACCATCAATTCTGTGATGTAAAATCGCCCATATTGTTGTTTTGTTTTGTTTTAATAATGTGAGTGTATTGTTCTTGTAGTTAACTAAATAAATTGTTATGCTTTGGGGAAGTGTGAACAGCAAATTTCTTTTTACTCCTTGAAAAT
Organism: Myocastor coypus; assembly: GCA_004027025.1. NCBI lineage: Eukaryota > Metazoa > Chordata > Mammalia > Rodentia > Myocastoridae > Myocastor > Myocastor coypus. Next base: position 40,895 of record PVJA010012891.1, read on the forward strand.
TCAGTTATTTAACAGGAATAGGGAAAACAAAAATGATGCCGACAGTTCACAGGGAGATGCATGTTTTAGCAGGAAAGGGGAAGCAGGGACGTTGGAGAGGATGCGAGGCTGCACAGATGCGGCAGCTTTGCTGGTTTGGGGCTAGGGAGTCCCAAGCTGGTGTCCTGAGTTGGACGAGTCCCAGCCCCTCACGATGCTCCTCTTGAAGTCAGGGCACCGAGTGGGGCTGGGACCTCTGTCCAGATCCTGCTCAGGATGGGAGAGGATGCCCAGCTGCACAGGTCACACAGGATTTTCTCCCCAACTCAGTCAGCTGGACCCCTGTCTGTCACTTGCTTTCTTCTTTTTTTAATTTTTTTTCTTTTTTTAATTTTTGAAGAGTTCATTCTTTTCTGCTTTCTGATGCTTTCATATTGAGCTTGTGTTTGTTCCCTCTTCCTGCTTTTCTTGGGTTTATGCTGAAGTATTTTTCCTAACATTCTGAAGGGAATGCTTAGATCATATATTTATATTCTTTCCTGTTTAATAATACACATGGCGGAAGCCTTATGAAATTTGTGTTGAATGAAACATAGAGTATATCTAATAAGTTTTGGTGCAAAATTGCTTTGTCCTCACTGAAGCCCATGACTGCCTTTGTTTTTATTCCTATCCAAGAACTACTCGAGACTGTTTTTAATTTAAAAGCAAATAAGGTTTTTATTAACCTATACTTTTATTCTTAATGTTGACCAATGTGGTTTTTATAAAAGTTGAGTTTTGAAAATGTACAGAAACTTCCTTCCTAGTCTCAGCAATGCTCAAATCTTAGCAAATGTCTGCTGGGAACTTGGAAAGAAGTGCATTCTCCAGGTAGCAAAAACACTTGGTGAAGTATGTCTTGGTAATCTGCTGGCTTTTCCTCAGTGTCCAGGAATTAGATTAACAAGCTCTTGTGACCATGATACACAAGCACTGAACATTTGGATGTTTTGTTTTGTTTTGTTTTGTTTCATTGTTGTGGCTGGCTCAGCCCATCCTGGGGGCTGGCTGGAGTGGCATGTGGTGCAGGGGATCAAATGGGAGTCCCTTACACTTGCCTAAGTTTGTTTAAGTGGGTGCTCTAGATAGCTGAGCTATCTTACAGGCCCCAGGCACTGGACATTTGAACCAGGCTCTGATCTTCTCTGAGCAACCTTGTTTTATACTATTCTGTTTTTCAACCATACTCATTCATTTCTCTCTTCTTTCAGGGATTCTATCATCAAAGCATTTGCTTATTTCCCTTGAAATCATATGTCTTTGTGATTTTTTAATCTTAATATAATTCAAGTAGATTTTTCTTTGGAACCAGGAGTCAAGCTCAGGACCTTATTTTGTCAGGAAGGCATTGTGCCACTGGTCTACAAGAATATATCAAAAATAACTAAAGAATAGCAATAGTTAGAACCCTGTGTATCATAATGTTAAAAGAGTATTCAAAATTTTGCTCAGAGTACAAATCATAGACAATAGGGCTTTTGCAAAGAAGCAAACAAAACTTTTTTTTGTAAGTGAATAAAGAGAAACTAGTATTATAAATCAAAGAAACTAGTATCTATCTTAAAATATTTCAGGAACAGCAGAAGTTTGGAAAATTATTTCTTAATTTCTCCTTACTTCCTATTTATCTACATTCTATTCTGCTGGTTTCTTATATGTTGCTTTACATACTTATATTTCAAATTTATGTAAGTCTTATTGAATGTCTTAGTCACAGGCCTGGGGATATAGTTCAGCCACACAGCCCCTGCCTGGCAAGGACAAGGTTGTAAGTTCAATGCCTGGTACCAAAACACAAATAAACATACAAACAACCTTTGGATGAATGTTTTCATTACTTCTGCATTAAGAGACAAAATATCAGACACCCACAAACGAAAGAGAGCAGTTTTATTTTAGCACACAGCTTGTAGGGCTTTGGGTTCGTAATTGACTAACTCCCTCGCAAGGTGAATGGCACAGGGGCATCGCAGAGGAGAAACATTCCACAGCAGGGCAGACAGGAGGTAGCAGCCTTCCTTCTGCTTTCCTTTTTGATTTCATCCAAGCTATAAGCCTATTGGTTGATGCTGCTCACACCCAGGAGAAGACTTGTATCACTAGTAAATCCATTCAGCCACACCCAGAACTCCATTAAACCAGTCAATAAACTAATCTAGCAGCACACATCTATGATCAAGGCACTTTCAAAATTATCACTCATGAGCTCACAAGGCTTTGGGAAGATCTCTAAATATAAACCATAACATTAAGCTATAAGTTTAATTTCATTTCTTACCTTGTCTCCCTCCATAGTCTACTGAGGTCTACTTGTATTTTTGTGGGATATGCTCCCAGTGCTTCTGCCTGCTGTAGAATTTAGAGTAACCTTGTCACATTTCTCATTTTTTTTCCAATTTTTTTATTGTTTAAATTTAACAATGGTTATATTACATATTTTCATCATCAGATCAGTTTAGATTAATACATATAGGTATATAAGATTGATCAAACAATTAAACATTAACTTTTCTAAATCCACATTACTTTTTTTTTTCTTTTCCCCCTTTTTTTCTTTGAAAGTTGACATATTGCATATTGTCCTCACAATCATTCTATAGAGTGCAGTGTTATTTTAGGTTAGATTCCATGCGTTCTAACCGTCCATGTCCACAAATACTACGTAGTAAAGTACCTTTTCCACCCTGATGCTCATAGCTTCTCTGGGGCAGGATTTCTTGCTTCAGTCTGACTGACATGTGGGGATGGATGGTTCTTAATTGTTGGAGACCATTCTGCTCACTGAGGTGCTCAGAAGCATCTTTGTGGCCTCTACCCAGTAAAAAACAGTATCACTGGCAAAAATGCAACAACTAAAAGTATCTCCACATTGCCAAGTGTCCCTTGGAAGCAAAACTGCTGGTCTAACTGGTTACCAGGGGTCTGGGCTATACACTTTGGAAAGATATTGCCAGGGTCTTTCACCCTGTGTGGCCAAATCATTTTCTCCAGCAGGGAGATGGCTTCTGTAGGTGTAAAGGGAATTCTCATCCCATGACCCAAAAAGGCATGTTGGGCGGTGCATTTGGATGAGAGGAATAACTGTTCCTGTTGCCTAGCACTGGATGATAGCTACAATTGACAACAATTAAGTACATATTTCAAAATAGCTCATAGACAGGATCTTGAGTTTTACCAACAAAAAAGAGATGATGAATGTTGTAATGTTAACTACTAACAGAAGTAAGATTATGAAGCTAGGAACTTGCTGGAAGAAAACATAAGTAGTTATACCATCAAACAGAATGAGGGCAATCTGATGAAACAGGTTAGTAATAACAATAAACATGAGGATTTGGCTTCCCTATTATAAATTAAACTTTGGAGAAAAAAGTAAAGAAGATATGATTTATCTTCTCATTTTGTTGGAGACCACTACGAAGTGGCTATGAGAAGGACTCAGATTAACCAGTTGGCTTTTCATGTTTCTGTGTCATCTGTCCAAGGCCTAGGGCCCTTCTCTGGAGATGGGTGGCAGACTCATAGTAAGTGTGCCATCACTGAGGCCTGTGATGGTGAGTGAAGTCCTAATGCCTCAAAGGGCAAGACAAGGTCACAGCTGAGGATACCTGGCTCCAACCTCAAGTAACTAGATAAAGACTGCAGCTGGAGGCCACTCACGCCCATGATAAAGGCTGTCACCATAACATAGTTCCCCTGAATTAACATAATGTGTTACTTGCAGAAGTCCTTGACAGAATCCCAAGGTCCTGCCCAGATTCCTATAGTTTCTTCAGTATCCCCTCCTTTGATAACTAAGCTGCTTACAGAAATCCTTTGTCCCAGCCCCTAGGGAATCTTAAATTCTGTTAGAAACTTTTATACCCCCTGGAGCCCTAAAATCAGCCACTTGTCTCTTTTATTTAAGATTTCACCATCTACTCATTTGGGAAATTGTATAAAATACAGAAGTTATATAAAAGATACACGGAAGTTATATAAAGATACAAGTTATCCAGTCTACTACTAATAAGAGATTAATTTCATCAGAAAGTGGGACATTATTCTAGCTATTGAATTAGCAAATATTTTAAAACACAACATAGATATAGACAGAAGTGTGATAAAATAAGGAACCTTATAAAAACGTTTTGGGTTTGGAAATCTTTCTTGTACCAGGAGACTCAGAAAGATGTATGTTCTCTAAGCCGGTATCACTATGCCCAAGTCTTTTCCTCAAATAAAATGCACCCAGACACACATGTTGTGTCTGTGTATGTGGTGTACGTGTGTGTGCATATTTGTGCACGTGCATGCATGCGTGTGTGTGTGTGTGTGTGTGTGTGTGTGTGTGTTAAAGAAGTTCAAAACATTCAGTCAGATGTCTAGACACCTTATTTGGAGGGCAAGCTCATGTTTAATATCAAAGTCCTGTTTTAAAGGTTAATAGCAGAAATACCCACATGAAATAGGGGGAGAAAAAAGCTATATCCACAGATTTGGAGGACATGTGCATTTTGTTAAAATTCGTGGTACGTATCATATACAAGCATTTAGGAAGTTTTTCAATATGTACAATTTCGTGTTGCACAGAAAAATACTGAATGGAAGCACAGCAGACTGAGAAGCTATGGACAGTGGGTAAGGATGAGTCCTGTCTTCTTGATATTTTATTTTTAAAATAGTCTCCTGCAGACGTATTCTGTGGTATTAATTATTACAAAGTGTTATTTTTAAAAGTGAGTCATCTGGTGTGATATTGTTTGTGACAGATGGTGTGGCAGCCCGAACATGTGCAGGGCTCAGGCCCTTGATCTTCTCCAGAACCTCCAGCTCGATGTGTGACAGCGACAGTGATTAGATAGCATCCTTCCATAGAGCTGAAATTTGCTTCCCTGGTCAGAAGTGCATCTTCTCCCCCATATGGTAAGTCCTTGGGCAGTTGAGGACAGCTGTCCTGTCAGCTCCAAGCTTGTCCTGCAACATCTTCTTAGCTTCTTTAGCTATTCCTGTCACATATGACACCCAGCTCACTGGCTCCCAAACTGCAGGACAATGTACTAGATTAGAAAAGGCTTCCATATCTCATTTAGTTCTGCTTTACTAAGAAGGGAAACTCCTGGCGCCTCCCTTGGGCATTTCTCTGCACCTCGGCCTGGTCTTGGTCGAGTGTCCTGAGAGCACAGCTTCTCCCTCTCCATAGCCAGAATTTACTCTCTGCCCTGCTGTTCCAGAGATGTGCAGAGCCTTCATCTTGCTTGAGGCTGAATTGTAAGGCAGCTGCTGGTAGGACATTGTGTGACTGCTATGATTCGCATGCAAAAGGTGCTGAAACTGCCTTTGAAAATACTTTAGAGACAAGCATCTCAGGCTGGGCATAGTGTACAGTGGTTAGAATTCCAGCATTCTTCATGCAAAAGCCAGAGAATTGTAAGTTCAAGGCCAGCTACAGAGAGGCCAGCATCTAGACAGAAAAACAGAGACAGAGAAAAAGAGACAGAGAGAGAGAGAGAGAGAGAGAGAGCGAGAGAGAGAGAGAGAGAGAGAGGAAAAGTAAAAAGGTAGAGAAATTCACATATTTGCAAAATAAGGTTATCCTACACCTTGCCAAAAACTCTCCAGTCTGTATCATACATGAGCTATAGAAAATCTAGAGGAAGAATAATTGAAGTCACTAAAGATGAGGGTACCAAGTTTCCAAAACTCATGAGAATATGATGTGTCTTAACATTTGATGTATTCAATTAAATTTCCAAGCCATATGCTTACAATTTCTGTTGTGTCCTGTAAAATTATCATTAAATGTCTCCTTAAAAATAATCTATGGGTTTTTCCTCTAAGACTTCAGTTACATCAACAGAATACCCATACCTAGATTAGTGAAAGCTACTTCTTGCTTTGAAATTTTCTTATTTCTCTTTGAAAATAAGTGTTGCATCAAAGAGATTAAATAGATTTTGAAAATGTGTTCTTTTTGATAAGGATCGGAGTGATCCCAAGGATAAAAAGGCTCTGGAAGCCTGAAAATCCTAGAGAATCCAGAAATAGCTCTTGAAGCTCGATTATTTTTTTCATCTTCCCACCCACCCACAGGGGTGCCCGGGGTTCAAGGCTCCCTCAGTGTATCCTATAATTCACACAGTGGGAGGAGGACCCTGTTTCCATTTGTGACATGGGGACTGAACCTTACACACATTTCTTATCCTCAGTGTCTCCATAAACTTTAGTGATGCTCTTAACCAGACTCAGACAACTTCTGGAAAAAGCTCCTTGTTTCTCTGAATGAACAGAGAGCAGCAGTACATTATAATCACATCTTTCTTAGATACTTAGCTTATTTGTACAGAATATGCCCAGGAAAAATTAAAATAAAACACAGTGCCCTGGCATCAAGCTCTTTTCAGATAAAGACTCTGAATGCCAGCCACTCCCACCAGGCCACGGTGTTGGCATCACACCTGTGCCCTCCACTCTCGCCTGCCTGGGCCCACTGTGCACCTTGCTCTGTCCCGGCTGGCCTTGCGTTCAATGCATCAGCGTTAATACTTCTCCTTGGAATTGTCGCCATCACACAGATCTGTGAGAAGAGAGCTTCTCTCTTCCAGCCTGAGCCCATTTTCTGTTCATTTCACTTGCAATCGTAACCAAGTGTCTTTTTTCTCTCCTGCTGCTCTGAGATTTATCTTAAATATTTGTTCAAAAACCCTTTTCCTGGGCTGGCAAGATAGCTCAGTGGTTTAAAGCACCTACTTAGGCAAGCTTAGGCAGCTGCAGGAACCACAGTTCGATACCCAGCACCACATGCTGCACCAGCCCCACCTCCAGGGCACAGAGCCTGCTGTAACATAAAATAAATAAAGTTTAAAAAAAAAAAAAACCCTCCCTTGTTTTACTCTTCCTTCTGAGCATTTGTCTAATCTTCTGGTTAAGTGGTATGAAATTCATCACTAGGTCCTCCATAGTTTCACTTCCCTACTGCATCATTTTTCCTGTCTATTGTTACTGTTTTTAGATTTTAAAGAAAATTCTATACCTGTGTTTGCCTGGTGAATGGCTCACAGTCTGTGTATCTGTCTCTGTTGCCATCACCTTATATTCAGCTTTTCATTATGATTTTATAGCTTTACTTATTATTATCTTAGTCTAGTAAGCCAAGAGACATTATTTTGTTATGCTGCTCTCAGTCCTTAGAAGGCTGAGGCAAGAGAATCACTATGAGTTTGAGGTCAGTATTGGGTACGTGGTAAGTTTAAGGCCAGCCTTCACATGTATGGTGAGATCCAGTCTCTAAATAAATAAATAAATAAATAAGCAAACTGCCACCCAGTGAGGTCCCAGCCATCATGTGCGATGCTTTGCCCATTGCTAACATTTGCTGTTCTCACAGGGTGTAAGCACAAGGGAACATCCTAGAAAGGTCATTTTGTTCAGTGAAATTCACCCTGGCAGCTCTTGCCTCTGGGCCTCTTCCCAGGGATGCCACCAATCTGGGCCAGCCTCCAGGAGAGAGAAGTTTCAGGGGCGAGAATCACTGGAGGTAGATGAATGGTTTTCGGTCTCCTCAAGAGCGCTTCGCCAAGCTTCTCCTCCTGTGTCCTCTGAGATTCCCTGTGGGTTTGCCAAATCCTTCTCTTCCAGTTGGCCAGTACTTAAGTGCATTTTTTTATTTTTAAATTTTCAGTTATCAGCATACAGTAGAGCTCTGACTTTGTGAAGATGTGAGCCCCTGCCATGGTGGCTCGCACAGACCTAACTGAAAGCTCTTCTGGTCTCTGTCGTGTGCTTGGCATGAGAACAAACATAGAAACCAGAAGACTGTGGCCTTGAGATAGTGTCATCCTGTCCCCAGGTTAGGCTTCTATACCAGCATTGCTGCTCAGTGGGAGCACGTCACAAGGTAGAGGACAGTGCATCTCCTCTGAAAGTTGTATTTCACAGTGGCGTGTAGAAATGGAGGTAAGCTCTCAGATTTTGTTGTTGTTGCAGCATTGGGGGTTGAAATCAGGACCCTCAGGCCTGCACGCTCAGCTACATTTCCAGCACTTTTTGTTTTTATTTTGAGACCAGCTCTTTTTTTTATGTATTTGCAACAGGGTCTCACTATGTAGCTCAGACTCATAGTGCTCTTCCTGTTTCAGCCTCCCCAGCCCTGGGATTGCAGGCACACATCACCACACCTGGTCTTGGTGACCAGCACAGATCCATGTGCCTGGGATGGTGCCTGTGTGGCCTTTGGTTCTGGGAACCAAGCCCGGGTCCCTGTGCTTGCCTAGGTAGACACTTAGACCACTGAGCTATCTCCACGGCCCTTGAGACTAGGTCTTATTAGATCACTAATTTGCCCATGTTGGGCTCAACATGTTGATCCACCTGCCTCCTATGGTGTTGGGATCACAACACCATTAATATTGGGATAGCACCACATCTGGCTTCCAGCTTTCTTTTTGGAGCTAAAACTCTTAAGCTCATTGAAGATATGTAGCACTTTTGCATATGTGGAGTGGTATCACCAAGATGTACAGGGTTTTTTTTTTTTTTATGTCTCTCTCTAGTAATTGAACTCTTTTTAGTGATTTCAGCTCTCAAGACCTCAGTATTGCTGATAACAGAAAAGTTGGCCCTGCCAATTCAACGGAAACTGATTTATCTCCAGCTGGAGATTCAGTCCGTTGGGTTGGGTGGGTGCTCCATCCTTTGAAAGATCCTTTTCTCTCCAAATTCAGTTTCTGTCTCCTCTTTTACACCTGAAAATGGGCTGAGTTCTAGGGTGGAGAATTAAGGAGGCTTGGTGCCAGGTGAGTGAGTGTCTGGGCTGTAGCCCTCCCTCCCCTAGGTGGGAGCCATGAAGTGTCGTCCATGCAGGGCAACCTCTGATGGGCTCTGCTAGCATAGGTTGTTGCCCTCTTGGACAGTTTCTTAGAGCAGCTTTAAGTTCACTGCAAAACTGAGCAGAAAGCCCAGAGGACCCTCATCTAATCCTTGCAGACAGTCATGCATGTCTTCTTCACCAGAGTCCAGTATGGCACCAGAAGAACACAATCAGTGAGCCTACGTTGCCACAGCATTGCCGCATAGGTGTATGGGATCCCTCAGGGCATCACACAGCCTACGTGTTTTGATCAGTTTAATGAATGAATGTGCCTACTACTACTAGCACAGCATCACCCAGAATAGTTTCACAGCCCTAAAATTCCCCTTTGCTCTACTGTTCACCTTTCCTTCTCCCTAAACTCTTGCCGAAACTGATCCTTGTACTGGTTCTATAGTCCTTCCCTTTCCAAAATGTCATACAGTATGTAACTTTTCCAGATTGGCTTTTTTTTTTTTTTTTGGTGAGGTGCATTTTTTTTTTCAATTCTTTTATTGTTTAAATTTAACCATGGTTATATTACATATTTTCATCATCGGATCAGTTTAGATTAATACATATAGGTATATAAGATTGATCAAACAACTAAACATTAAACTTTCTAAATCCACATTACGTTTTTTTTTTCTTTTCCCCCTTTTTTTCTTTGAAAGTTGACATATTGCATATTGTCCTCACAATCATTCTATAGAGTGCAGTGTGTGGGCATGACCCACCTCCCTATTCATGTTGCATAGAAAAAAGAAAGAAAGAAAGAAAAAAGAAAAAAAAAAGGAAAGAATATACTTCTCTTTGGACTAAGAGGAAGCAGATACATATACAATGAAAGGTTTTGCAATTGCAGTGTGCCACCAATGAAGCTTGTGATGTTGGAGGCTATTGAATCTAAGCCTCCTAAAGCTCATCTCACCAATCTAGCTCTGCGTTCCATGCATTGTAATTAAGGATTTTTTTTTTCTTTTTCTTGCTGGGTGGTCAAGGGCAAGTCGAAGCAAGACCTACATAACTAAACATTCTTTTTTTTT